>JAZHYW010016514.1:0-47178 GCA_037355805.1 Ixodes ricinus
TGGCGTTAAGCCGGAATGCGCTGCTGGTGATCGGAGCTCTAGAACCACCACTTTTTGCCGTTTCCAGTAGGGCAGCGTGGATGGCGAAGATGCCGAGCCGTTTTGCACGATAAAAACAGTCCGCTAAGCAATAAAATGCACTAAAACAACTTAAAAACTGGCACCACGGTGTCCTGATATGCGCATGTTGATCTTGCAATTCTTTTCTCTTGGAGAAAAGAGCTGTTTCTGGCTTAAAACAACTTGCATAAATTGCGAAGCGCATCTGCCCGTTTGCAGTTCTCGGTTCCGCGTGTTTGAAATTGAGGAGACAGTCCCCACCGTCCTCCAGTCCCTACCTTATCGTGTGGTCTTGGTCAACGCGACCTCACTTTCTGTGTGTGTTTCGCGGGCTGGACTCCGTCACCCCTGAGCTGAAAGGGTAGTTGAAGCCAAGGTGCTCGGTGAACCAATCGCACGTCTATCTTAAATCACGTGATCACGCTCCTTCTCGTAACCACGCGCAGAGAGCGGGGCAGGTGATGACTGATCCGGCGGGCGCGTAGCTCCCCTGGCACTGTCAGCTTAGGAATGAACGGATTCCTTCTCGCTCAAGGACGCCGAGTCCTCTTCGCTCACAAAGGAGATTTGTGTGGGGAAAACGGGAGGGTAGCTGTTCTCTCATCACGTCTCTCGCCTTTTCCGAGGGAAAGAGAGGGTGCGCCATGAGTTTGGCCGAGCGACCTTGGTAAAGCGTGATCGACTCGCCCCTCCCTGAGCTCTTCCCTTTCTCGAATACTTCCGTCTGTCTCTGCTCAAATTTGCTATCCGGATGTCCCTAAACCAATGTGGGAGAAATTGCTCATAAAAAGAAAGAAAGAAAAAGGACAAAAAGGGACTGACAGACACGAAGCTCCGAACTCAGCTTGAAGCCTACTTTCAAAATTAAAAGGAGACAATGAAAAATAAAATGTCTACCAACGAAACAAAAAGCAGTCGATATAAACTTCAAAAAAACTGTCAGCCACTTTGGCGTTCCCTCAGAGCACCATTGAAGCTAACTACACCCCATTTCACCTTATGTTGTACCGCAGCGAAGGCTAGAGGCGAGAGCTCATAGCGTTGGCAGCTATAATAGTGGCAGGAAGGAATAAGCTCGAGCGACATGCAGGCTCGGTCCAGTGGAGCGTGACTACGGCCCTGAAAATGCGTGAACCTGACGCTGCCGGCGGACGCACAGATTTCCACATCCTCTAAGGCTTTTTCTGCGACTATCTTGTTTAAATAAAAAGCGCTTTGGTCACGAAGATGAACCCGATTTACTCGATCCCCAGGTGCACAAACACAATTAAAATCCTTCCATCGTAAACCGGAGACACGGCGAAATGAAAAAACGGACTGTCACCAATAACTATAATAACCCTTTCACAGTCAAAAAAAAAAAACGCTCAATTCTTCTTCTTTAAAAAAAAACAAAAAAAAACTACGTTTGCTTTTTTCCAGTTTGGTGCATAAACACATATAACCTGGTCCTCTCTGTTTGAAAAAGAAAAATCACACAAAACAAACCGACCAGAAGCACACGTAGGCAGCCTTGTACCGTGGTACACATTACAAGTAATAAAATTACTTGTAATCGATTACTTTTTTGAGTAATTTTGTGATCAGCTGATTACTTTTATTAGGCAGTAATCACAAGAGTAATCTGATTACTTTTTGAAGTAATGTAAATTACTTCTAACCATTACTATTCTTGCACGCCCCCCCCCCCTCTCCCCGCACACTTTTTTTTTTTCTAAAATGACAAAAATAAAATTTGCGTTTTTTTTTTCGAACGGGAAAAACGAAAGATTTTTGCGGAGCTGTAGGAAACAAGGTCAACCCCTTTGTATGTAAAGTTTCTGTGAAATGCCAGTTTTTTTTTTGTGTGTGTCTTTTTGCGAGCGGGGACTGGGAATGGGAAGCCTCAGGAAAGCCCCAGTGCGCCACAAAACCCATTCAGGGCGAAGTTTGAGGGAGCAGAATGTAACTTTGTAAGTACTTCGTTCAAACTAGCCCCCTCACGCACACACACACCGAAATAAACGAAAACAATCCTGCTTACGGTACCTACTCGCAGCCCGTAGGAGAGCCAGAATCGAAGAATGTCTAAAGCGGATGCAAAATATAACAAAGCGAGTTCAAATACACGTCGAGATCCCGTATTTCACCTACGTGGTCTTTGTGACAAGCAAGGTGTCGAGTTGAGAAGTGGTCGGGGTGATTTCTTCCGCTAATGGATACTGCTCAAGATCCGTTTCAAATCCTGGAGCTGCTGCTCTTTTGCATAACATGCGAGTTCATCCACATGTGAATAATATCTCGAAAAGCGCGTGTGAGTGCGAAAGAGAGTAAGGGCTAGTTGGTTACCAGCACAAGAAAATATATGGAGAAAGAAAACAAAATACTTTTTATTTGGAACCAGAGATTCCAAGAAGCACTCTAAGTTTCTATACATCAGGGACCTGTGGAGATGTTTCGGGTGAAGTAACGATTGCTACACTGCCGGAAATTTTACAGCTGGAAAATCCGATTATCCCATGATGCAGCCCGCAGAGATGGCTGATGCTGTAGAGGGAACCCGTTTTCTTCTTCTCTGAGAGAAATACAGGTTGCAATTAAGAAACGAGCGTGTTGTACGGTAATAAACATGAGGAAGATACAAGGGGTTGACAAGTCAGTCCTCTTTTGTGTATCTTCTCATGTTTATGTACAGGCTACAAGAGCGTAAGAGTAAGTCTTCACACAATAAAGTTATCGGAAAACTAACGGTTACTTCGTAAAGTAATGTCCCATTACTTTTCCTGTCGAGTAATCAAGTAATCTAATTGATTCTTTTTAGCCAAGAGTAAAAGTAATTGTAATCGATTACATTTTTAGTAACTTGTACAAGACTGCACGTAGGTACCGCCGTCCCCACGATACCGGTCAACCCACGAATGAATAAACAACAACCATCGGACGTTCCCACCACGTGTGGCGCAAACATTAAACAAAGACCTAAAGGGTAGCACCATACGGTCCGTCGCTACCTGACTTTCGACTTTGGTTTCTTGGACGGCTATAATATCCAGCTTGTTTTCAGCAAAAGGTCTACTCAGCTGATACTGTCGCCGTCCCGCTGCCAAGCCACGCACGTTTATCGTGGCTACACGTAAAGCTAGCCTTACTGCCATGCACGGACCGTATGGAGCTTACCTCGATCAGTGCGGGTCTGACCACCCGTCACTCGGCGGTGGCCTGTCCACCCTGACTTCATCCTAGGGAATTTTCTGTTTGGAGGCTATCTGGTTCCGCCCGTTGGGTGCTGCCTGCAGAGGCGGCTCCTCCCCGGCTTGCTGCCATGGTGTCCTCGCCGACGTCACGGATTCGTTTCATGGCAGGGCCGCTGACCGGGACTTCGTGGCGTCCGTGGGAGCTTCGGCACTCTCCTTGGCAACGACGTTGGAAGCGACGGCTTCCACGATGCTACAGTTACCACATTGGCAATCAATGCACCCCGAAAGTTTCCGCCGTTAAATACTTAAGGTTGGAATAAAAAATAACCTTAAGTGGGACGAACATATCAGTAATATGTGTACTAAAGCATTTCGAAAGCTATGCTTCTTACGCAGAAAATTGAAGGGATATCCCTTAAATATCAAACTCGAAATATATCGTTCTCTAGTCCGACCAGTCCTTAAGTACTCCTCTATCGTGTGGGATCCATACTTCATCAAAGCATTACGGAAATGGAGCGGATCCAGCGTCTTGCTGCTAGGTTAGCCGCCTCGGTGGCTCCGAGGCGAGAGCGCTGGCCTACGGATCCCAATGTGGCGGGTTCGAATCCCGGCCGAGATGCCCGCAATCTGACGTAGGCTTATTGTGGAGGAGGCGCCGTGTAAAGGCCTGTCCAAACAGGCTACTACAAACCAGACGACTCCTGCAAAAGTCGTCAAAATTGAACCGTCCGGGAGTCGTCGGTCGAATGTCTGTTTGGACACCGGCCAAGCTGGCCAAGCCACATTCACGACTTGCCTCCTCGCCTTCTCCACTTGTCGTTGACGTCGGTGCTCGTCAGACTTGACGTCACACGCCACCTGCCAATGGTATGCCTGATGCCTGTCTATCTCCCGCGGCTCAAGAAGTCGCCGACCTTGCTACCGCCGTCACCTCGGCAGGAAGGCCAAAGAGGTCCGGCTTCGGATGGATTTGGGAGATTCCTTCGTCGAAGCGCGCGTTTCGGCCGCCTCGGCTCAGCTTTTTTCGTCAGAATCCGCGCTCGTAGCTCGAAAAAAATTAATAAAGTGCAGTGCGCAAAAGGGAGACTTTTAGTTGTATGTAGAAACACTGAGAACTTAAGAATATAGCATTTATTTTATTAAATTTCAAACCAACCAGGTTTGTTTGTCTATACGAGGTACGTTAGGAACAAGAGCCGCGGGAATCCGATCCAATCCACAGAACTGCTGGACGATGACACGACCTTGGACACGACGCGGGCTCGCGCTCGCCTGGCTCCTGGCTTGCCCCCTCACACTCGAGTCTTCCCTTTCCCATTTTCGGGACTCCCAAAGCGGCGGAGGCCTTGAGCGATTGACCGACAGCCAAGAGAGCGTGTGAGTGGCTCTCCGGACCCACGTGATGAGCAGAGCAAGGCCGCCGTGGAGGAAGCGAGGGGGAGATCTAGCGGGGGGACGCTTCCCCCGGCAGCTTTGACGGGAGGGAAGTTTCCCTCCGACGGCCG
This sequence comes from Ixodes ricinus, assembly GCA_037355805.1. NCBI lineage: Eukaryota > Metazoa > Arthropoda > Arachnida > Ixodida > Ixodidae > Ixodes > Ixodes ricinus. The sequence goes on from JAZHYW010016514.1 coordinate 4,745, forward strand.
GAAGCGGAGCCAGCGGCGCGCAGCAACGACTTGCAGGAGTCGTGCGTATCGTAGTGTCCTGTTTGGACACCCCTTAAGACGTAGTACTCAAAAAGTCCAATAAATATTAAGCAACCTTGCAGCAGCTTCGCTTGTCATTAATATGTAAAGGTTTTTGGGGTTGAGTTCTCCACCTTGAGCTCCCAAAATTCTTGACAGTCTTCTGAGGAACACCAACATTTTGTGGCCGTCTGTGATAAATTGTATATGAAGTGTATAACTACAGCCACTTTCGGCCAGTCACTGGCCGAAAGTCAATGGCCAGTGGCTGGCCAAACGGGAATGGCCAGGAGCTGGTCAAAAGTGAATGGCCACTGGCTGGTCAAAAGTGACTGGCCAGAGTGGATGGCCAGTGACTGGCCAAAAGGGAATGGCCAGTCACTGGCCAAAGGTGAATGGCCAGTCACTGGCCAAGCGTGAATGGCCAGTCACTGGCCTAAAGTGAATGGTCAGTGGCTGGCCAAAGGTGAATGGCCAGTCACTGGCCAAACGTGAATGGCCAGTCACTGGCCTAAAGTGAATGGCCAGCGACTGGCATAAAGTGAATGGCAATTCACCAGACGAGGACCAAAACACTGCTATTGCCGAGCACTTTGTCCAGGGATCGGCCGTCGAAAATCTGGTTGGCCATAGTACACTTGCCAGCGATGGCCCATTCACAACGTGCTGCTTGGGTTATCAGCATGACGCGCGACGGGTCCAGCTGCCTTGATGAACATTCGCGTCGAAATGTTTCCAGACACAACAGACACGCTAGCTCCCGTGTCAAGTTCCATCAACAAGGAGTCCCATTAACCGTAACTTACACTCGGAAAGGTTGGCCGTCGACTGCAGAAGATGTGATTTCCATCTCGTAGACTCCTGGGTGAAACATCTTGCGACGGACCCGCTTCGTCCAAGGTGTGGACCGATTTCGGTATTCTAGTGGACGTCGTCGGGCCGCCGGGGGTCGCATCCGCTGTCTTCCACTTGCACACTCGTGCCAGATGCCCCTTGGCCCGACACTTGTGACAAGTGGTACTTGCATGATGGCACTGGTGAAATGCTCGTCTCCGCAACGAAAACACGAAGTGGTGCCAGTCCTCCGCTTTGGCTTCACAGCTGCATCACGTGACACGGCGTTAGCTGACGCGAGGTTTGGCTGGGGAGACATCGATAGCATCTGCGAATCTTCTTCGCTGCTTCTATTGCAACGACAGTCTTTTTTGCGAGGTCCAGAGTCAAATCTGGAATCTCTAGAGTCGCCTTTGTATCATCTCGTCGTTAATACCTCCGACGATGCGATCTCGCAGTATCCTATTTCGGAACGCACCGAATCCGCAATCGTCCGCCAGCTTGTTCAGACGAAGCAAGAAATCCACCGCTGTCTCACCGTCATGACGCATCCGTGAATTGAACTTAAAGCTTGCAAAACTTCCGACGGCTTCGTTGAGAAATGCTCGCCTAGCACCTCGAAAATGGTGTCTAGGCTGGCCTCCGACGGTTTGACAGGAGCCCCTGGATTTTGGAAGCAACGAATATGTGGCCGGTTCAAAACACGTAAGTAAAACGGTTTGCCTTTTCTCATCCTTGACATCGTCGGCGATGAAGTACTGTTCACCCCGCTCCCGGTACTAGCTCCAGTTTGCTCCAGCGTCAAACGACTCTAGTTTGCCGACCCTCGGCATTCCAGAGCAGGAGCACGGTCCGGCGGCAGCAGTTAAACACTTCCACTTCCTCGTCGCCACCGTAACCATCAGCGAGTTCCGGCACAGCGAGGCATTGACGAGTGCAACGCAAGCTTCGCCCAGTAGTAACCTTTTTTAATCTGGTGCCACGTGCTCTTTATATATCAGGTGCGCAGGGCGCGCCATCTGGCTGTCTATCATAGAGTTCTTGTAAGCAGGCCCCACGGGTGCTCGTAGGAGTTGCCTCGCTTGTTTTCCACGCCGCCGCGCCGCCATTCGCCAAGATCCGATCACGTGAGGAGCCGGATCAAATGCCGTGCAGGAAAGCAGACGTTGCACGCGCCCCGGCGTACGTTTCCCCGGTTTTGCGCGCGCCGCAGCGCCTTCGAACGCGCGGCGCCGCTAATTGCCGAATTTACTCATTGTGACCGATCTGCTTCACCAAGTCGCTCCCACGCATGCGTGACGCCGCCATAACTGTAGTTCGTAGGAAACAGACCCCATGTTCACGAGACAGCTCATGCCGCCTTCGCAAGCTTCGCTCACGCAGACCTCCAGAGGGGTTGTCGCGCGTGCAGAAAGACTACAGCTCCCAATATGCATGTCGGCAGCGGTGGCGTACTCAAACTAGCTGGTGAGAATCGGTCTATTCACATGTGCAGAAAAGACGGCGCTACAGAGATGAAGGCGCAACTCTGGCCCCCGTAGGCAGCCTATACAGGAACCAACGTTGACAGGAACTCTAGTCTATCACAGTGACCTCAACACAAATTCAGTTTCCCCAATTAAATTTAGCGGAAAAAGAGACGTCACGAGACCTGCAGATAAATTCAGTTTCCCGCTAAATTTAGCGGGCAAAAATAATGTCGCATGACGTCATCTCACGTGACCTATACACAGAACTTGTACCGTACACATTACAAATAATCAAATTACTTGTAATCGATTACTTTTTAGAGTAATTTTGTAATTAGTTGATTACTTTTATTAGGCAGTAATCACAAGAGTAATCTGATTTCTTTTTGAAGTAATAAAAATTACTTCTAACCGTTACCATTTTTCCACGAGAACCCCCCCCCCCCCCCCCGCACACACCTTTCTTTTTTCTGAAATGAAAAAAAAATTGATTCTTTTTGCGAACAGGAAAAAAAAAGATTTTTGCGGAGCTGTAGGAAACGAGGTCAACCCCTTTGTATGTATAGTTTCTGTGGAATGTCCATTTTATTTTTCGAGCTAGGACTGGAATTGGGAGCCCCAGGAAGCCCCAATGCGTGACGAAGCGCCAATTCAGGGCAAAGTTTGAGGGAGCAGAATGTAGCTTTGTAAGACCTTCGTTCAAACTAGCTCCTCTTATGCACACACACACAGAAATAAAAAAAAACAATCCTGCTTACGGTACCTACTTGCAGCCCATAGGAGAACCAGAACCGAAGAATATCTTAAGCGCTATGCAAAATATAACAAAGCCAGTTCAAATGCACGTCAAGATCCCGTATTTCCCTACGTGGTCTTTGTGACAAACAAGGTTTCGAGGTTGAAAGTAGTTCATTGTTATGAGCGCTAAAGATGTAAGTCTTCACACAATAAAGTAATCAGAAAAGTAACGGTTACTTTAAAGTAATGTCCAATCACTTTTGCCATCGAGTAATCAAGTAATCTAATCGAATACTTTTTTAGCCAAGAGTAATAGTAATTGTAATCGATTTCTTTTTTAGTAAAGTGTACAAGACTGCGTATACAGAAGATTCAGTTTCCCCACAAAATTTCGGGGAAAAGATTGACGTCACGTGACATGTTACGTGACCTGCGCATAAATTTAGTTTCCCTGCTAGATATGGCGGGAAAATTTACGTCACGTGACCTCAACACCAATTCAATTTTCCCGCTAGATTTAGTGGGAAAGTTGACGTCACGTGACCTCAACACAAATTCAGTTTCCCGCTAGATTTAGCTGGAAAAAGAGACGTCACATGGCTTCGTGTCCCGTAACCTGTACACAAATTCAATTTCCCCGCTCCAATTAGCGGGAAAATTGACGTCACGTAACTTACACAATTTCAGTTTCCTCGTTAAATTTAGCGGGAAAATTGACGTTACGTGACCTGATTTCACGTGACCTCTACTCAAAATCAGTTCCCCGTTAGATTTCGAGGGAAAATTGACGTCTCCTGACCTCAGCGCCAATTCAATTTCTCCGCTAAATTCAGCGGGGAAAATTATGTCACATGACTCCATGTCACGTGCCTGGTTGCTCCGGATTTCGTGAAGCCGGATTAAGTGAAGCCGGATAAAGTTTTCCTGCTGGATTTAGCGGGATATTTGACGTCACGTGACCTCAGCACCAATAAACGATGTCACGTGACCTACACATACATTAAATTTCCCCGCCAAATTTAGCGGGGAAACTGACGTCACGTACGTGACCTGATATCACGTGACCTATACACCAATACAGCTTAGTGGTGAATATACATTACTTGACACCGATTACATATCGGTGCAGTCACGAGGTGCAGCTATCGGTAAACGCTTGTGATAATAGAATGCTTCACGTACCCAACAAAATTGCCTAGCAATTTGCCGTACATTTGTTTATCGTTTTAGATGCAGTGCACTGATCATATTTTTTGGCGTGTCGTGTCGTCCTCGACAATGAAATATAATTTTGTAATATAAAAACTGCAAGGCAAATTGTAACGCAGTTGTGTTGTATACGTGGAAGGTTCTGGCATCAGAAACGCTTAGCGATACTCCTGACGGCGCTCTTCTTCCTATAGTTCAGCGCGTACTATGTAAACGAGGACTCGCGAAAAAAGGGCATTGCAGGGAAAGATCGAAGGCAGCTCCCTCCGGCATTCAGATTCTTATAGAAGTTTTAATTGAGGATCCCGTATCGACCAGTGTGTCCTTTGTCGAGAAGTGAAAACGGCAAAGTCGAGGTGGGCCCATTGCCGGAGCAAGTCGATCAAAGACGTAGCGATTCGAAATCAATGCATGCGCATGTTCTGGCAATAGAAATGCAAGTTTCGTTCCAGCTAGGTTATGTACAAATTAACCAAATAAGAAGAACCCAGTTGCGTTGTGACGGACAACAGAAGTTCACGGCTCTCAGCTGTCGCGCAGGAGATCGCGATTAAGGTATACCTATAGAACTAATTTTTCGACAATTTCCAGCCACACTCGTCGGTGAAAAGAGACCTTCAATTAAGCGCTGTAGATGATAAAAGCGAGTCAATGTCACCGCTGCAAAATATTACCGGTACCTGCAAATAAAAGCGACCGAAAAGTTACAATCTTAAAGGGCAATTCTCACGAGAAATCTTGCACCCACCTTGTGGGCGTAGCCCATGTTCATCGACGGTGCAGCGGTAAGTTCGGTGCGCGCTCCACTCACGATGTGTTCCGAGCACACTCGAGAGGATGGCGTTGGAGAAAAGTGTTTCCGGTTTACGGCCTCAACCCACTGCCGCCGGATGTCGCGGTCATTTGGAAAGCGATGGAGTTCGAAGACATTGCAGCCGCAGTTGCCTTGGCGGAAGCCGTGCGCGATACAGATGTCACTCCGATTATATTCTGCGCTTCACGTTGTTATTCGTGCAGCCTATTACCAAACCATAATTTCTCGATGACCAGAGGATTGTCGGCATTGAATCCACTAGCACCAATTACTTGTGGAAGTAAAGAAATAGAAGAAACCGCAAAGAAAACAAGCAAAGTCGGACCAAGACACGCGTCCAAGGCGTGCCTCTGCCTCTCGTTCCTAACCACCCAGCAAGGAGGAAAGCCCAGCGGCAGCCCCTTCCCCTTTTCTCTTACCCTCTTTCAGACCATGTCCGACAGCAGCGGACGCCACAAGCCGATGGAGCCAATCAAGCCAAAAGTGCTTCGTCACGGCGTCTTTCTGCGTTTTCTATAACAGGCGATGCATTTCGCGGACAGGAAGAATATCATGATCATGGGGCTTGACTTTGCGAATTTGGTTTAGCCAAAAATATGTCAAGCATTTGGCAGAAACGTCGGCTGGGGGCCGGACTTACCGTGAAAAGGAGGAGTCGAGCACGTCGCTGGCGTCTCATCACGTGATGTGATCCGCGAGAGTAACTCGCATCTACTCAGCAAGACGCGCGGATATTTTTGTGAATTACGAACATTTTAAGCGTGAAGTTGAACCACTCTCGTACACATAGGTACCATATCGTTTTAATGCGAAAGGATTAACTGTCCCATGGAGCGAGCCGACGTCATCAGCCGCGCCAAACGGCAGATAAATTCCTCAAGCCGCGATCTGAGGCAAACCAAGCTTTGAAGCCGCGCAAAAAGCCACGCAAAACGGCAAGTAAAAGAAGCCGAAGGAGGACGTCGCGCGTCGGTTTCAATCAGCTCCACGCCATGGCGCTGCGTGCCCGCGCGCCGGCTGCAGGACTCGGCTGGCGCGCGCGGGCGGCGACACGGCCGCCCGAGCGCACCAGCCGATTCCTGCAGCCGATTCTGGGCCGGCGGCAGGCACGGCCAATGTCAGCGAGGCGCGGCAACTGCACGAGGACGCGCGCAAGAACGACATTCCTGCTTTTGCATTCACAACTCATAAGAAGTGCTTAGGTGTACATCGAACCTTTTTTAAACCTGTTATATAAGATTGGGTGCGTGGATGTATGCATGTTGTTGGGTCATTCCACGCCAAACGATCCAGCCCCTAAATCGACCATCACGGATTTGGTTTTAAAAATTTGTAGGCACTTAGGGCGACGTAAAAGTGCCCCTTCCAACATATTTTTGCAGTAAAATGTTTTTTGCTCTTTTGGCGACCCCTTGATTACCGCGAACAACTGGTTTCAAAGGCTTTCGACGGCATTTTGTTTTCCTGGCAGTTTTGAAACTAGGCTGTAAAATAACACTGTTTTCAGTAACTAAATAGGTCCCTTTAAATGCCGAAATCGATAATTGCATGTAATTTCAACTTTTTCTTGCAACTCTGTGGCACTAAAAATCGACTAAAATGCCGATATTCACCTTTTTTTTTCCTCGTAAAGGGCAAATTTATCAGGCATAAATTTCACTTGTATTGATAGCACTTGAATTGAAGTTCATTATAAAAATAGTTTTGTATGACATTTGATCGCGGTGTCTTATGCAGATACTTCGCGCACTCTTCGTCTATAGCATCTAAATCGAAAGCCGTCTATCTACTCCATCTGTGACTGCCGAACTCGCCGCCGCGGGTCGATGAGTGAGCAGGGGAGGCACGGCGCGGGCGCGACTCGTGACCAGTGGACGGGGGGGTCAGCAGGCAGACGCTGTGGGCCACGTGAGCTACGAAGGCAGGGGGGCGAGGCTCTCGCTAAATCTAGCGGGGGATATCTTTACCATCGCGCGCGATTCCATGCGAGGGCATCATTCCGCATAACTCGTGAGGACCCCGGCAAATTCTCCCCACCAGCTCAGCGGGCCAATCTCCCGCGCTCGGGCGGAGGCCACAGTCAGCGGCCGTGCTCACCTCAGCGGGCGGAATGAACCCTCGCGCGGCTGCGCGCCTTTTCAGCGGCTGGGACAGCGCTGTCCGGCGCGATCCTATGGGGTAAAGATAAGCATCCGCTTAGAGTGCCGCTGGATCGAGACTATACGTCGTTTCATGCTTGGGTCCGGACGCAGGCAGATGCTACATTCGCGCGAGCTGCGGGCTGGGTCAGCGTCCCTGGCTAAGCGCAGCTCGTGGAAATGCTCGCGCTAGTTCCAGCGGCCACACGTCCCGCGCTCGTACCATCAGCTGCGTCTGGACCCAAGCTGACCCGCCAGATTTAGCGGGAGAATTTCTGCCAGAAAGTCTGGTCGGTACCAATTTTGCGCTAGTTTGTGCGTATGGCGCGTGCTTTGCTCGCCTGACGCTAGGGGACACAATCGTCACGCTAGACTGGGCGGGGGAGATCGTGCCCGCTAGGGCTAGCGGAAAGTGTTCCTGCCAAATTCAGAATCGCCTCAGTGGGTGATCCGGCGTATCTAGAGTGTGCCGGCCACCTGACGAACGCGCATAAGTCCGCACCGCTTGATGCTATGCGGGGATTAACGTTCCGCTAGATCATTCGCAGGGGATGGGTTCCGCTAGACTTAGCGGGGAAATTTTTCCGCTAAATTTAGCGGGGAAAATTACCCATCATGCACCGCGCGTGTTACGCCGACGCCGACGCCGACGGCGACGCCGACGCCGACACCGACGGCGACGCCGCCCGCCGGAAACGGGCGCCTAAGAGCTGCGTCAAAAGTGCAACATTCACTTCAGAATAACGGTATGAGGTGGTCGGTCTAAAACATTATATTGACAAAGGCAATACGTAATTTAGAATCCAGGCACCAAATAGGCAGTGTTAGAAAAAAGTGTTATTTCTTAAACGGGAAAAATTGATTTTGAAGTTCAAGCCAACCCAGTTCGTCGGCCTCAAGGCGGGCACTCAAGCTGATGATGGGTAGGAGTCTTCGGAATGCTTGCTCTATCTAATCTTCTCAGACATGAAGTCGATTTGAGGACGTGACGCCGTCGGGACGTTTACTGTTCTTGAAAGATAAGTAAAGCCGACGTTCATTTCGGTCAGTGAGGTTGGCTCGAAGCAATGGAGTCCTCTAGTTCAGCGGATAGGTAGAGCGACATTGAACCGGGATAATAACATCTCTCGCCGCGCCTGAACATCACTTTCCGGCACCCATATCGCTCGAATTTGTGTCAGGTTGTCGCGTGCCCAGTGTGAAGAGTATTTAGTGGTGTTAAAATTTGTCCGCTGAATGATCTTTGTAGGCTTGACTTCGCAGCCAGTCTCTTCACAGTTCCGCCCACTCCATCGCAGGTACTTTTTCCGTGCGATGTGGCAAAAAGGTTCCATGTTGCACTGAGGTTGTAGTCTTCCACGTGATGACAGAGGTTTACAAAGTTCTTTTTGTTCTTGTATTGAGACGACGCACCGTCCGAGAAGTAATGAATGTGTTCTACGTGAGGCAGTTTGGCGTTGAAGTCATCCAGGAACATTTTCTGCAAAGTCGACACCTTTGCAGTGGTATGGAATTACTGTAACAAGTACGAGACTAAAACCTCGCTTTTAGAACGTTTAAAACAATAACTAGTAATACATATTGCCTAAAACCCACCTTGAGATTCCCTGGCATGATCCGTGGAAGCCAGATTACCTGCGTTATTCGGTTCCATGGCAAAAAGTTTGTTTACTTTCCACCCACTACATGTGAACTCACGCCGCTGTGCGATTAGCAGACGATGTCACAACCACTTTTTAGATTCTGCCGTCTGCTTTGCACGCCTATTTAGCGAACCCGTCTGCTTGGCGCGCTTGCGTAGCGAACCCGTCTGCTCTGTTGCCCCGCGGCGTCGCCGCTGCAGTACGCCGCTGTGCGACGTTTTTAGACATGTTCGCAAGGGTGCGGCGACCGAAATTGAAAAATTATTATTTCACGTTTAAGAAATAACACTTTTTCTCTAACATTGCCTATTTGATGTCTGGGTTCTCAATGACGTATTGCCGTTGACAATATATTTTCAAACCGACCAGCTCACACCGTTATTCTTAAGTGAAAGTTGCTCTTTTTGCGCTATTTTCAAGATTGGCGATTTTTTCCAAGAAACACCGCAACAAATATTATGCGAAATATATTTCTATAATTAACTTCCATTCAAGTGCTATTAATACAAAAAAGAAAAAAAAACGTTATGCTTGATAATTTGCCGTTTTCCGAGGAAAAAAGGTAAATATCGGCATTTTAGGCGATTTTTAGTGCCACAGAATTGCAAGAAAAGGTTGAAATTACATGCAACTAACTATTTGGGCATTTAGAGGGGCCTATTTAGTTACTAAGAACAGTGTTATTTTACAGCCTACTTTCAAAACTGCCAGGAAAAAAATGCCGTGTATAGCCATTGAAGCCAGTTGTTCGTGGTAATCAAGGGGCCGCCAAAGGAGCAACAAATGTTTTACTGCTGAAATATTTTGGGAAAGCCACTTTTACGTCGATTTTTTAAAAAATTGTAGTGCCTACAATTTTTTAAAACCAAATTCGTGATGGTCGATTTAGGGGCTGGATCGTTTGGCGTGGAATGACACGGTAATTAATTTTTTTTGATAATGAGTTGTATGATTTATTACTTTTATAGGCTAGTGATTTAGTAATGTAATAATTATTTTGAAGCATATTTTTTATACATTACTCACTACCTTTGAAATTACTTTTGTCCCAAATAAAGAAGCTGGTTTGCAAGCTTCTTTATTTGGTAGAAAAAGTAGTACAAAAGTAGGAACAAATATTTTGCATGGTAAAATATCGTGGAAGCGACATCAGAGTAAATAAACGAGGACCATTTGAGAGCAAAGCCTCGTGCGAGGAACACGCCAGACGCACAAAGCTGGTCTCAAAATGCGAAGGAGAGAAAAGCTTTCGTGTGAAGACATCGCTGGTAGACCACGGCTCAAGAACTCCAGACAAGATAGATTCACGGCGCCACGCCATCACGACGGTTCTCTGACTGCGGTCATCCCCAAGCCGACAGTGCAGTGGCAGCTGCGAGCTCACGGGAACCAATCAACCACCTTCCTTTCATCCCCTGACCCCTTTTCTGCGCGTGGGTATAAACGAGAGCGCGGTTACGTGGCAAAATGTACACGCGTGACTGGGCGAACGTAGCGCAGCTTCCACCGCACTGTGAGCCTAGGGGTGAACGAATTATAGGCTACAATGGGAAGAGCACATCACCAGTGAAGTCAACACATTTTAAAACCCGGAGGGGCAGCTAGAAGACGCAGAACCCCAAACTTGTTATTCCTTCGTCAAGCAAGTTCACAACGTAAGATTCGACCATCGTGAACAAGAAACGACCGGAATAAATAGTCAATCCCAAATGCATTGTCAAGGCCCCAGGACGTTTCGTGCGTAGCCTTGGGCTTGGCAAGTGAATAATAATAACCTTATTTTCACTCCAAGGAGTGTGGAGGGCAGGCAAAGGTGCTTTTGGTCGGAAAACACGAGAAGCGGGGAAAGCTGGTGCCGCACGCGGTATGCCTCTCTGCCTTTCTGTTGGCAATTTAATCGTAAAGAAGGACATGAGGAGATACTGCCGCCCGTTTGTGGGTAAAGCACAGATTTTAGGAAGCTCGCGCTATCCCTTTCCCAACTGGCGACGCTTTTGCCCGAGAAGTATCCAGCCCCTTCTGTGACAACGTGCAAGAACTGGTTCTCTTTGGGTGTCTTGGAACGATACTCCTCAAAGGATGCGCGAGTATGCGTCAACTAGTGCTCTTGAGCGAGAAGGATTACACTGCGTCTGAGTAGGAAAGAAAACGTTTGACATGACGACTCCTTTGTAAAAACGAGTTCCCATGGCTCTTCTAAAGTTACTGACACTGACTATAACTTCTTCAAAATTAGAGACGGAATCATATCACCCTTTAACAAAGGACCTTCAAACTTCAGTGGAGAGCAAAATCTGTGAGTCGACTGTCGTTCCGTCACACCTAAACTAACAATTCGCTGCGTTTTAACACTTCCGTCGTGTGCGCCAGAGGAACGACTGTTTTATATGGTTCATTTTGAGGCGCATAAAGCTTTTACGGTGTAAATAGGAAGACCTGAGTACTAGGACCTACGCTCTAAATAAAATAAGCACACATTACTGCATTAAAAAGTAATGTAAAATAATTTTATTACTTTTGGAAAGTAATTGTAATGTAATGGCATTACTTTCAGTCTGTGGTAATTTTTAATCTCATTTATTTATATCTTCGCAATTTTCATAAAATTAATTCGTAAAGCAATTTAATTACTTTCTGAAAGTAATTTTCCCATCTCTGATTGAGCGTATACAAATTGTCGCATTTCTACATCTGTAAGTCTTCTGCTTCCTGCCAGCCCAGGTGACTGATATATCAAACTTTCGAACCCCATTCAATATTTATATCTAGAACACGCGTACTTTTATGATGGGATTTTAATAATTTTGATTGGGGTTAAATTCGGTAAAACTTCATCACTGATATCCAGTAATGAAAGCATGATAACAATGAAATGCGTATTTGTAACGTTATTTGAGTCGACATTTTTAATGTTGTATAGAGAGCAATTCACTTTTAAATACCATTGCCGCTCATTCAACTGGCATACCATCAATATTCACATCGCCCCTAATATAAATATTAAACTGCAAAACACCCATGGAGGTTAATATGTCATAGAGAAAGAAAAAATGAACCCGCTACCGTCATGTAGAATTGTGCACGGTAACGAGAATTATGTTTATCGGTGTGCATTCAAGATATGTATTCGTGACTGACAGCTTGCTTAAACTATTGCTGTAATGCAACGCATTTTCGTAAATTTCTATTTCACCACAACTCTTACTGCATCTAGTTATGCCGGGACTTTTGTCGCCCAAGAGATACGGCAGCTGATCGTTACTGGTCGATCATGTCTTCGTAAGGATATAGGCACCTAAACAATGTGCTATCTGAACTAAGTTTACCGTCATTGCTACGGATGCTAATACAAATCGCAGACAAAGTGTCTTTGTAATTTTAAGACTGATTTGATAAGTATAGGTTATACTGATGATAGCGAACCAAAATACGATTCGACTTTTTCCCCATCCTCCGAGATATTTAACTGGATAAGACGTATTTTCCATTCAATCTACGAATCTAACCATACTCATTTATGCCTCAGTACGGGATATATAAAACTTCAAACACCCAATCCTTCTTTGTGATTTTGCAGACTTTGGTAATCTTCGGTGATCGAGAAAACATGGTGTCTTTCGCGATGCTCAAGAACACTCCCCTGTGCGAGCTTCAGCCAGTGCCCAGTGGGGATCCGGAGCAGCTTTTGGCACTGATCTACTCGAGTGGCACAACTGGATTTCCAAAAGGCGTTATGCTCTCCAGTAAAAATATTATAGCAAGCGTTTGCCTTCTAAAGTGAGTGTTCACGTTTTTTGATTCCTATCTGTACTTTAACAGAGTAAAAACCAACTAAAGCAGGTATAGTTCTACATGCTTCATAAATGCATATATGTACAGTGCTTGTCATTTGAGACGACGAGTGCAGTCGGCTTAGCAGGCGTGAGTTCGCTAAAATCCGCCAACTTCATGCACTTCAGATTACAGCTGTAAGGGGTGCAATCCGCAGGAATTCGCTGTTGTGATGAAGTCGAAGAGAAGCAAAGGCTTAAAATATATTCCCATATGCAGGCAGCGAATATATCAATATATTGTTCCGTTAGAATTTGGATAGCAGTTTGATAATAGAGATTTAGGATTACAAGATTTTGTGTGCTTGTGCGCGTGCGTGTGTCTGTTTATATTTAGGCGTGTTTCTTTTTACTTTTAACAGCCAACCTTTAAATTAACCCTTCTGAACAGCAGGGCTCTCCTAGCGATGTGGTTCAAGTTTCTCTTCCAGGGCTCACTCAGAACTAAAACACAATGACCGGTACAGGAATCGCGGAAGGTGGAATACAGATACATCAAAGTCCGCAGATTAATTTCGACCATCGGGGGATTTCTCGATATGCAACCAACCACAATAAGCCTCCGTCAGATTGCGGTCACCTCGGCCGGGATTCGAACCCGCCAACTAAAAACCCGAAGGCAGCGCTTGCCTTGGAGCTGTCGATAAAATTAAAGCTCAAAATCGAACTAAGTATTGATATTAGCACGTTTTAATCATCAGCCTGTCGGAATTACAGATCTGAATGCGACCTGCCTGTGTTTACTGAAACGCCGACACCGCGTAAACGTTCATGATAAACGCTCAACCCGAGCATCATTGAGGGCAGCGAGCTTGTGGTGATCGTCGGAGAGACGCGTCACGTTAGATATTTCTCACGTGACATCGTTGCTTTCTTCTCTTGCCGGACACACAGTGACCCCAGGCATCGGTCGTTTGACGCGAACGACATCCTCTTGGGAACTGCACCCCTAACGCACGTGTCAGGGCTCACCATATTCAACTCCACGATTGCAGTTGGAGCCTGCATGATCTTGCTTCCGGGATCCGAGCCTAGCATTACGCTTTCCAGCCATCGATAAATACAAGGTAACCACCGAAAAGTGACTATATTTTTAATTATAGCTTCAAGCCCGACCCTTGATGGTTTGGCAGTTTTTATAAAAAAAATACAGATACTATATAGTTCAATACAATCTTTTTTATATCGCCATTGACTACATTACATTTGACATTCGAGTTAAGCCCATGAGGCCTATGAGTAAGGAGTGGCAGGTGACACAGCTCTGTGCTTCGGTAGAATAACAAGCATCGGCAATTCGACTGATTCCGCACGGAAACAAGAGCTACATTTCGGTTCTCACTTACTAGATGGGTACTATATTTATCGCCATACACGTACAACAATACGTATAACCTACAGATCGGCCTCATCATCTTATTACTCGAACACGTTTCGTTTAGCAATTTCGAGGCAGTTCGCGGCACAATGAGCGCTTGTGAAGGATGAAGAGGAGACAGACAAACATTCGGACAGCTCAGCAAAGCCAAATACGCGAGAGGCTGGATGAGATATTCGAGTGTATAACCCCGTTCACACCGGCGGTATAAAGGTACCTTTAGAATAGGTCCCTATCGTAAAGGGGGATGGAGTTCGTATTCGCACGGCGCACAAATGTCCCCAGCGCCAGAGGAGGGTTTAGAAGAAACGGAGCTCGCTTACAGCTTACGCTTACAGCTTACGTTACCTCATAAAATCCGTGACGTCACCGGCAAGATGGCAGCTCAGAGATTACTGATGCGAGTTGGTTCGGTGGGCGGCGGTCGTGATGTACAGCTGCTTGTCTAAAATTTGTGAGTTTTTCGTGCTCTTTGACGCAAGTGTAACATAAAAATGTTAAGGAATTAGACTTTGCGCGATTTTTGCGCAAGGTCGCTCTAGATAAATCACATGTGGCTCGTGAGACAGCATCAGTCGTATCGCCGTAGTGGTGCTCGGAGTCCCAGCCGTGTTCAGAATCCCTAGAAATTTTAGCATTGGATTTTCACATTTTCACAGTTTTGTTTAAGCGTTGAAATTTGTGAGAATTGAAGCGGAAGCTGTGCATCACATGTAAGACCCAAGGAAAGTTGTTTCAGCACTAGCTCACCGCATAATCTCAGCAACTTTTAGCGAGGAATCTCCTGCGATTGTTTACATTTTATACTAATGGACGCTTTCACAAATTCGCCGTTTTAAATATTTTCATATAAACATGCTTTCACAAAGAATAGCTTGCACTCTATCGCAGTATTTTTTCTTTTTACTGAAAAGCTGTTCGCTCGCGTAACTGGCCTGCATTCGCAGCTCTTACAAAATATTCTAATCAATAATTTTCAGTAGCTGTGTATCTGTTTTGTGCTCATTAATGTCAGCGTGCTATGATGTTATCATCGTGTCGGTAGTTTTAACCCGCTTCACTTTAACGTCTTCGAATGCCCTCGAAGGTAAATAAATTGGCATTTCCACATCACTGGAGTTAATTTTGGGATGCACCGCGTATTCATGTGAGGTGGAAGAACCGCAGCTTTCATGCATCAGGTCTACCTACAATGTCAGCCTGGTTTGTCTCATTTATACATATAGATGTGTCAGAGATACTGAATTATTCTCAGGCTGGGGTAGAAGAGAAACATAAAAATGTAGCAGAGACACAAAACAGTCTCCAGTTAATTCAACATGGTTAATAATTACCAGCTTATTTGCACTCGTACTATATTTTCTCGGAAGTCAGAAATTCGAGCGTGTTCGAGAGGTCTACTGCTTGCAGTGGACATTATTGGTTTGTGTTGATATGGAGGGAGTTGAGGCTGGAGTATGGTTGAGCATGAGTTCAGACAAGGGGCACTGAACCGGGTGTGCTGGTTGGCTCCCATAACACCACAGAAAAAAAATGAAAGACGTTTACAATTCTTTAATGCCGAATTAGAGCGCAGCTCTTGAGGAGGAGGAGGGGAGGGGAGGGTATGCCCGTGTGATTTCACGAGGATGACTTCACTCGTGACCCTCGTGACGTCACTCGTGACCCTCATGACGCCACACGTGACCCTCGCTCGTAACGCTCGTGACGTCACATGTGACCCTCGTGACGTCACTGGTGACTCTCGTGACGTCACTGGTGACCCTCGTGACGTATTTCGTGGTCCTTGTGACGTCACTGGTGACCCTCGTGACGTCACGCGGTTACGCCGACGGCGACGCCGCTCAACCCGGAAACAGGTGCCTAGGAGCTGCGCTCTAAAAAGTTATGGATGCCAGCCATTCGCGTTTGAGGAGACTCCCTTTCGCGAATATTGTGCGTTCACTGGAGGCCACCTTCATATATAGGTGAAAATGGTGAATATGATGGCAGATGTATAAGCGACACAGCATTATATAGAGACAAGGATTGACTCCCGGGAGGGTGATCACCTTGCAGAACTGTCTTCTCTGTGAGGTAGCAGCAGGACGTAGGTTGAAACAACAATGGAATGACCAAAATATATCAGCGACACTGCCCGACGCGAGACATTGAGCCAGCAATAAGAGACGGGAGTGCGGCGGCCACCGCTAGCTGACTTGGCCTGTTCCTTTTTTGAGCTTTGGGACCATTTCAGTGTGGCAGACCTCTACTCTTTGCTACCATCTACTATAGCATGGCGCTGCCTGCATTATCTGGGCATGCTGTTAATTATGTATTAATTATTCCTTTATTATTATTATTATATTTATTTATATTAATTTATTCCAACGCTACCACACTAATTAAATAAATCTTCAAATGTATGAGCAAGGAAAAGTGATAATAACTGCAAACACGCAGTATAGCAGCGTGTGTGCATTCACATCATGCAAGTTACCGCAGTTCTCAAGCATGATCAGGCCGAGTCGGATAGCAGTAATCACCGCACTCTGCTTTGCAAGCATCTGTCGTTGCTAGTTGACTTCTTTTATCGGGGCAGCACCACCGGTATGTTTTTGCTCAATGCCCGGTCCTTTCAGCTTGCATTGTTCATGGCTGTACAAAGAAGTAATGTGTAGGATGTCGTGGCCTGTGTCAAGCATGTAATGAAGGCAGACAAATGATGCTCTCTCACTTGTACAATGAACATGGCGAGCAAGCTCATCATTCAGTCAAAATGAGATGAAGGAGTGTTGTAAGAGAGTTTGTAGGTTCCCGTCAAATCGGTTTGTGACCAATATAGCTGTAGTAACTTACACAAGCCTAAGCACTTATAATGACCGTGCCACGAGCGGGCTGACTGGAGAGGCTGTAGATGAAATTTAGTTTGCATACAAAAACTTTTACCAATTTCTGTAGCTGCTTGCATCCCGATTGATTCTGTTCTAAAGGCAAACTTACATAAGTCACGCAATTTAAGGTGTTATTCTCAGTGAGGGTACTCTAGTAGCCTTACCCATAGCTTAGACTAGCGATTTCCTCCGAATACCTTATATAAGACTAGTGTTCAGGGTTTGTGGGATGTCAGTCCCAATTGTTGTTTGGCTCTCCCCAAAAAATTCGACAATGACAGTGGGGTACCTCCATAAACAACTTGCAGGGTGCCTCTGGTTAAGAAGGAATGTGACAAGAGCTGGAGCTTTTTTCTGACGTCTGCTTTGTTCATTTGTTTTGTAGGAGCGGCCCATTCCGTTTTTGTTGAATATTTTTGAGATATTGACCTGGATTCGCTTGCAGTATGCACATTTATTTATGTGGATGGCTTCCATCTACACACCTGGGCATAAATTTTTATGTCTCACACCTGATACCACTCAAAGTAATATTTGTATGTATTTGTTTTGGTGGCTCGTGCTAGGTTTAATTTATGATGATTCTATGTGTACTTGGTTAGTACATCGTATATGTTTATTTTAATTTGATTACATGCCCACTGAATCTTATCAAACAGTTCTATAACAAGTTCTTTCTGCGTCAATCTCCTGGTAGGCGTTTAATCGTAGTGCCCCTGCTCCTGGGTGTCAGATGATGCCAGATCCTGGCAAGTTGAGGTTCCGTTGGGTCGAGTGGTGACTCTGACTGACCTGACGCTTTCGCTGACCCACCCGGCGTCTCGTGATCATATGTTATGTGCCCTCGCTGACGTCCGACGCGCTGAAGCTGCAGAGTTGGCTGAAATACATAACTTAGGAAAAAATATCTATCCTCAAATAACTTCACCTTGTAATCCAGAGATTATTGCTTGTAGATTTTGCGTCGATATTTCAAGTTGGGGAATGTGGTGCTTACGTAGTTGTGACTTCTGCTGTATCTTCGTCGTGATGGCTGGTGAAAGCATTTGTTGGCTATCGATTTCGCAGCGGCAATTCCTTTACATGCCGCAACCAACGCCACTTAAGCCTCTCTCAAGCGGCAAAGTTAAGTCGGGTGATGCTTGGTGTCCAGTTTTCGAGAAGCACCAATCATTCCGTTTCGTCAAGCCACTCAGCGACATTCTTCCTCAAAAGAGGGAATCATGTGCGAATGTCTCTCGTAAAGTAGACAGAAATAACTCGTGTAGGCAAACTGTTATTGCCATTTGACGACAGACACCAAATCGAATGTCACTGCAATTTCGCTTAGCTGCTTTGTCGTGCTCAGTGCAGAAGCATGTGCCGTAATTACCTCTTGTTCGTGTCTGTTTTCGTTGCTGACCCTGGCTTGTGTTCATGGTGTGGTCAGTGGTTTCTTTTGTTGTGGATTCTGGGAATCTTGTCGGTTGCGTCAAGTCAACGGCGGCCAGTGCTTAAGTTTTAGGCGTTAGTGATTTGACGCGGATTTAGTAAAAAAACATAATTATTACGTATATATTTGCTTAAAGTTGTCGAATCGATGATTCTATCTCCATGGTTCACGCCCGACAGCGTCAGAAAATCCTCAAGGCAGACCAAAGTTCAGTTCGGTGAGTCGGGCCTAGAAGAGTGCGTAGAAGCGCGATAGAAGGGAAAGGTCTAGGGGAAGGGGAGTTTGGTGAGAAGCATGGGGTGGGTAGAGGATATACACCAACTCATCTCTGTTACGTCACGGGGCGGTGGTGGCGCGTCGGTCGCACTTCCGGTCTGGGGCTGTGGGCGGAAGGCCCCATGTGAGGCGTGTATTCCTGCGTTGTTTTGAAAGGAAGCTGACGAAAACATGCCTTTCCGTCAAACCGCCGCGACTGAGAGTCGAGAAAGTCGAGAGAGTCGAGAGTCGAAAAGAGTCGAGAAAGGTTTGAAGATCAGTTTTCATGTGCTCGGTTCGTCCGAGAACGTGGGTATGTGCCGCGGGAAGCACTTCGGGTTGAATTCACGGATACTTGTGGTCATCAGATTTATTTGTTTTGTTCCAACATGAACGCTGGAAAACCGTCAAGTTGTACGGCCCACCTGCGGACTACGTTCAGTCCGTCTTCAAGTTCGAACGGCCGTCTGATCGTTCGAACTGTCCTCTGCACTTTCAAACGCTTCTGCTTGTCGTCTGCTCTTTTAGACGACACCGGCCCGTAGACCAAATGTTGGCCCGGTACTTGCGATAAGAAGTAAGTGCAGACCTCAAAAGACTTAAGTTTGAAGGTTGGTAAGCAGGCTCGACATAAACAGTAGATACAAGGAGATGTTGATTATTGTTACCACCGGTCATCACCGATTTGTTATGCCTGATTCACTTGGTCCGATTCTGCTTGCGATTTTCAGTATCGACGTCGACCATCTCAGCTACGGTTCACGCTTTGTAGCCCGAGCGACGTCGCAACTGAAAATTGCGAGCGAAATCTCATCATGTGAATCAGGCTTTAGCGTAGATTCTGCGGCGTCCACGCGGAATGAATCGCCGCATGTCAGATTATTCACGCGAAGTTTTGCGGTGTAACGAGCCTCGTGAATTTCGCCGACGCCGCTCATGTAGTCAGACATTGCCAGGAAGACGTAAAATCAACAATTCGAAAGCGATAAAGGGTAGGGGGACTCACACTGACGCCGGCAACATCGCATTTCAATGGTTTGTTTATGGGCGACGGCGAGCTTGTTGCCCACACCCCCATCGCGCATGCGCGGCGCCGGTGCCGTCCGCTAGGGGCGCTCCGGGCGCTCCGGTTTGTTTGTAAACATGAGTTGGTGTATAGGGCGAAGGGAGAGTGGCGGAAAGAGGAGGAAGGATGAGGGGGCATGAGGTAGGCGGAGAGTAAATGGAAGAAGGGGGTGGGAAGGTCAGGAGAGTCTGCATGGCTACGGAAAAGAGGAGGTTGGTGGGAGGTGGTTATGGTACAAGCATCAACACGGTCCAACGCTAGCTCGCTCGGACAAACAAAAACGAGCAGCGTGTCCGACAAGCTCCGGTCCCAGCTGGGGCAAACACTGCCTTGGTGCTGCCATCTTGGCTCTGACGTCACGTATTTGGTTGGGTCACGTGGCGAGTAGCCGTAGTTTCGTGTATTGGCGGCGGGCTGGGAGGGGGTGACGGATGGTCACTTCGGTGTGCGGACCGGTGCCCGATTTATCGCTCTAAGCGCTACTGGGTTGGAAAAAGCGCACCACTTATCTTTGTGGATTACTTCCCACCGGAAATGTATTTTAACTATCTCTCTTTCCCTCTCATTAATAATAGCAAAAGACGCGAGCGCGCGCGTGCCAACCGGCCCATCGCGCGCGTATTTCGCTCCGCGTTTGCCACCTGCTCTTTCCCCTGGGTTCCTAATGCTGGTCACTTTTCAGTGTTCTTTTCGTTTTTGACTACTGTCCTACTTAATGTTTCTACATGACTTTTCTAAGAGATAAAGAGGAAAACGACGTGTTTCAGACTGATAAGCGACAAGGGTGCCAAACCGAAGTTCTTGGTCACTCGGTAACTACTTTCAAATGTTTCACAAGTTATCCGGTACCAAAAAAAAAATATTTATATTAATGGCTGCATTTAAAAGCCATTAAGAACAAAATGAGAGCACCTTTCTGACCGTTCTCTCCTGTGCCGGCAGCGCACACTAATCTGTTTCTTTAATCATGAGATAGGATTAAGTAGCTCGTGTTGCCGAAAAGCCGATATCGGTGGTGTGACGGGAAAATCCTGATTGGTCGATAGGGTCATGACGTAACAGCCACATGTCCTCGCGTTGGAATTTCAAAGAACTCTCACGTGAAATGTGACATCACGCGTGGAATAAAAGTGGTTAAAATACATGTAATGCGAATTAAAGGTCGCCACATGTCCCAAATGGCTTCACTTAATAAAGTAATATATTATTCTTAAAGAAGATTTAAATAGTTTTAGGCAGGATTCGAACGCACGAACCTTTGGTAACGAGCCAGACACTACTAACTAGGCCATATCCGGCGCTTGTTGTCTATCTTTCCTTCACTTTTCCACATTTCGCCATTAAAAAAAAAAGAAGAAAAAAACACCTTTATATATTGTGATGGGGCGAAATTCGCGCTCAACAATGTGCGTGGTTGTCTTATTCTTTTAGGCGACTGTGATGTCCCAGTTTCCGACGTATATCCAAAAGCTGGTGAAGAGTCCCCTTTTGGAGAAGTACGACGTGAGCAGTGTTCGGATTCTCTACTTTGGTGGCAGTTCAATGCCATCTGTAGTCGCACGAGCCGTAAGAACCAAGCTAAATATCAAGACCCTACAACAAGGTAACCACATTGTTTGTTCTTGATACTCTTTCCGTGTTCGTGGCCGTCCCAAATTGTCTGCAGAGCTGATCGAATGTCAAACAAAATGTCATTCGGGGCGTTTGTTGGCTCTATATTTTTTCCGAATCTAGTTATTTCTTGAGCGTGTGCGAATCACATGTTTATTTGCACAAGCTGCACTAATTAAGCTTGTGCGAATCTGTCACAAATCTAATCATGAAACATATTATATAATACAAATTCTTCACAGAAATATAAACGTCTTCGGAGGGTATATTCACTAACTCTGCAAGCTCTTCCCATTAAACACTATGTTTTAATTATGTCATGAATCTGGATAACAATTATTAACTTGATGTCTTAGCGCGATTGTACAGACGCATTCCTCTTGTCCTTTCTTTAGCTGAAAAACGACAGCCTACAAAGAACCTGCTTGCTCGTGTTTGTCGGACCGTAGGAAGTAAGGAGGGGGGGGTGTTAGCGTAGAGCGTAAACTGCTCCCTTCTCCGCCTCCCCTCTCCCTCCTACGGTATGACCAACACGAGGAAGCCCAATGCCATCAACTCCATCAAGTGATGTCACATCTACAACGTGCTTGACGAAGTATTTTAGCCATGCAAGCTTTGCCTGTTACCCACTCTGGCCATCATGATGTAGAATAAATTGAAGCTTAGACAATTATACAAAACGTATAGAGTGGGAGTGATACATTTTGAAACGATTATAATTCACTTGGCAATAAATAATGAAACACAAATAAAATAATCTTGCGACTTTGCTTTTTGTTTTTCTCCAATGTCCTCACTAAGAATTCATTCAACCAGATTCAGTTGTCGCTTAGACGTTTATTGGCTAGACTGTTACACTTGGAAGCAAACATGTACCGTAGAATATAGGATATTTATATTACTTGGATCGTAAATTATTGAGTCATGGTCACAATACCGTGTACTTTAGGCAACTACTCTATTACGTCTTATTGAAATACCGAAGAAAACAAAACGCGTGTCAAGTGTACAAACGATCACTTGTCATTGATTTAAGTATAGACAAAGGGGATTACGTTATCACAATTATAAATTACGAGATGACAACTTACCATACCGGGCAGAATATTCGTCTTAAGAGACACTGCCTTCAGTCGGAAGAGGGTAGCCTAAGTAATGCGAAGGTAATTTCCGAAACGTTGTAAGTCAAGTTAAAGCCACCCCTTTCTTTCTTCGTTTGGCGACATTAGCGTTGTTACCATCGTACGCACGTACAAACCATTCATCTCTTCGTACCCAGGGTACGGATTGACCGAAACTTGTGGCTCAATATCCCTCACCCCTTCCAACTCCGAAGACACTGAAAGTGTAGGGACACCTCTCGCGATGACACGCATGAAAGTAAGTAGACCTTTTATTTTTTCGCAGTAAGAGAAAGTCACTCTTTTTGTGGCGGCCTGGAGCTAAGTCGGTGGGTTCGACATGCTTCCTTGAATACCAGCTGAACGTAGAGGAAAAGTGAAGGAGGGGAGAATACAGACACACACCAGCAGTGTCTTTGTTTTCTCCTCTCCTTCGCTTTTCCTCTACGTTCAGCTGGTATTCAAGGAAGTAATTCTTTTTCTTTAACAGGTGGTGGACGTGAACACGGGAATGAAGCTAGGACCCCGTGAGCACGGGGAGATATGCGTAAAGGGACCAACTTGCGTGAGCGGATACTTCAACAAGCCGGAAGCCACCGCCAAGCTGTATGACTCGGAAGGGTTTCTTCACTCTGGTACTGAAATTTTCGTAGTGAGTTGAGTAGCTGTACACAATAAGAAATTTGTTGCGTCTAGTTTCCTACAAAGCCAGGTCTTGGAAGAAACTTTTAGATTCGTAAAGGTGAACGACGTTTCGGTCATTTTCTCTCCATGCCCACAAGTGATACTGTGTATTCCATGGCTGTGGTTCGATGCTTTGGAAATAATTTTGCAATCCGGAGATGACGAACTGAAATCCCAACTTCTTTCTGAGGCACAGTGTTCAATCAAACGTTGCGTTTCCTGCACTGTCTAAAGGCAGCAATAATAGAATTGCATGAAGAACAGGCAGAAACAATTATTTAAGTTAATGAATTAAAGGGCAGCTCCGGTCAAAAAGCGAAACCAAAATAAATGACTGGTATAGCTTTAGTGGCACGAAATATGCTCACAGCCAAAATATTACCTCAAAGTAGGGCCGCGTAATCCATCGAACCGATTTTAAAGATGCGATCAGCTACACTTTAGTGGACGGCAAGCGGGTTAGCTTTTACTCAAGGAACACTGGCGCAGCACCCTCGTGACGTCACGTCGCGGCCGTACGGCTGATGACCAGTGTTGCCATTCCTCTAGCAGATAGTTTCGCTTTTGCCGCAGAAGCCCGAAACCAGACGGTGATAGTTATAAAACTAAATCCAATATATAAAAAGAAAGATTATACTTGGTAATCCAGTGACACTGCTTTAGTTGAAAACAGTCGTAATCTCCAATTCAAAAATATTAACCGAAGTTGCCCTTTAAAGTAGATCCTAACAACGACCAGCCACAGACTCTATACTCCTGTAGCTTTCAAGTTTGGGAAGCGCCTCTGGCGAGAAAAATCAAACATTTTTCAGTCGCGTTTCGTTTGCTTTCGGTTGCGCGTCAGTGCGCTTTATCACGTTGCTAGCGGACACTAAGCTGGCAAAATTGCATTGGGGGATTAAAAAGTTGAGAAAAACAACAAAAACTAGGAAACTACTTGAAAAGTATTCTTATTGTTTTGATAGGACAGGGCGAGCTGCGTTTTTATTTTCCATATTTAACCTTGTTTTGTTCTTTTAGACGCTCTGTCACCACGCGTGAATGATGCCGACGCACGTTTGTAAACGATCGTGGCTCGTGAACGATTGAACGCAGCAGGGATGCAGTGCGCTCGATGCAAGCATCACATCCCTACCGAAAAAAAACAAAAAAACAGTATGACTTTTCACAACATGGATTATGGAACTGGATATCTAACTGGAATTGTTTCTGGAAACCTGAAATCCAATTTGCACACAAAGGAATATTTTCTGAAAACCTAAAATCCAGACGAAATCCAGTTAGATTTCCAGTTCCATAATCCAGATAGCGAAAACTTGAACTGTTTTTTTCAGTAGGGATGGTCGTGCTTACGTGCGCGTTCGCAGTTCCTGGCTAAGGAGAACCGGTCAATAGACCTTTTCGGAAATATGTTGTGCCCCCAGCGTCTGCTTTACGCATTGTGACGTTCAGGTGGACGGCATAGGAAATTGTCCAGGAAGAGAAGACGAAGTTGACTTTGATTTAACAGTTCGTGATTTCAGAACGCGGAAAACAAAACAGATTATGTGTAATTACCTTTTTTGTTTCTTTTTTCTTGTGTTCTCATCTACTAATGATAAGAAAGAATGAATCATGCCGCTACCAGGATATACGAAGCGTTCGAGCCAGCACGAACGTACATCCGAACAGCCCCACAATTCCCTTCGTTGCAAGGTCTCCCGGGGCTTTTCCGAAAGGTCTATTGAAGAAGGGCTATTGCTAGTCGAGTCCGGACATTAGCAATTAAACGAACTTCAGTTAGAGATAAGCGCCACGCGCCAGAGCGTCGAGTACCTTCAGGGTGAGGCTGTATTCACGCTCCCGTCTTTACAAGATAGAAGGATCTCGTCATATTGACAAATTCGCAATGCAAGGAGTACACGCCCCCAAAACGACATAGGCTTTCCCGACGCTGACTCGATTAATAGTCACGCAGTCGCTAGTCAAAATAATGCCGACGCTGTTCGTCGCGACAAAAAATAAATGTTGCTGGCAAAAAAAAAAAAAAGAAAAACTCTCACCTTGAGAAGAAACCTTAGTCCAATGTCATTGCGACAGGAGGGCAGCTAAAGCACGTGGGGCGCCATGTAGGAAAGATGCCTTGCTGCATGCCGAACACAGGGGAAAAACACGGAGCCAGGATTTCGAAAACAACAAACTAAATGTTAGAAGGACGTGACGGTTAGTTCGACATCGAAGAAGTTGGCTTGCTACTGTCCTTGGCCGTCCTCGACTCAGAAGCCCCGTGCCACCTGAGCTGGTGATCCTTTATTGACGGGCAATGCCCGTTGTTCATCGTAGTTCGTTCACGTGGTGCGTTGTGTAGCGCGCACGAGGGCGCACCCTGGTGGCTACTGAACGTTCGCGCCATCGCGGCGCCCACAACGTTTAAGACAAGGTTGGCATCCTATATGCTCGCACCAACGTCTTTCATTACGTCGCATGCACGTTGTGCACTGCTAGGTCTTTTCTGCATCTTCTATTTCACTCTGGGCCTCTAGGTCGGAGCGCCCTCTACGTTTGCCTGAAATACACCAGTCCTGGTTCGAGGCTAGGTCCGAGCACAATCTGTCCGCGCGTCCTCCCCGGCGACCAGTGGCATCACCTAAATATGTTTCTTGCGTCGTGCTTCCTAGATGGCAGCGATTGGCGCTTCCAACTTTTTGTGGGGAAAGTAGGTGCACAACGGGGAGGGGGGGGGTGCTTTGTCCCGAGACCAAATGCAAAAGCCTGTTCTTAGAAACAGTTTATCTGCTGCAGGTTTGCACTTCACCTTGCATTTTAGTGCAAGGAAAATCTGTCATACAAACACTTCGAGGGAAATATTGCATTTAAAGCATTCTTTTTTGTGATTAAAGATTAAAACAGCGCAAGGATACGGACAAGAACAAGAAGGTAGACGAACAAGGCGAACAGCGCCTTGTTCGTCTACCTTCTTGTTCTTGTCCGTGTCCTTGCGCTGTTTTAATCTTTAATCATGAAATACCAACTAGCCCAAATTTCTACTTTAGTCAACTTCATTTTTTTTGTATCGGTTTTGAGTTACTGTTGGGACTGACATAATCATGTCATCGAGTAGGAATATCTGCGAATGTTTTATTTTCTATGCTTTCTAGTTTTTGTCGTGTGTTCATTCTATTTTTTTCTTGATTTGTTTAAAAAAGTGAAAGCTAAGAGAGATATAGATATCAGTTTTAATAATTTTTCCCCTTTTCGCACTTTACAATAATTTTGTTACCGAAGAACACTGTGTTGATTAAAACTGTATTCTGCAATTTTTAATCGTGTGTTGTTTTTTATTCAGGTAATCGGCCCGTGAAAAGTTCTAGACTGAGAATGTTTTGAATCCCATCGTTGTGTTTTGCGTTGCTGTAGTCTGAATTTTCTCTATTTTGTATACATTAAAATTTGCCAGCAGCGCCATCGAAACATTTGTGCAGTGTTTCTTTTTTATACCGTGTTTATTCGTGGTCTTGCTTCTGACTCAAGTGGGAGTGCGAACATCAATACAACTGGCGCCATCTATAACGAACGTATTCAACTGCTGCTCGGTGGAATCGTCCTGGGCGGTAAAACAAATCACGAGGCTGGAAGAGCAATATACAATACCTATAGATTGTCGGTCTGCTTGTAAGCACAGCGTTGTTGTTATCATGTGTATCGTGTTCAGAAACACAACATGGCAACGCGCTCTTGGGCAAAATTTTCACCCTGATCAAGCTACCACCAGCGTAAAACGTGAATCAGATAAAGACAGGAGTGAGAAAAATTGGCGCTTTACCTCAATAGTCGCTTCCTCATGTTGGCAGATAAAATGAATGACTGAATCGGGTTCAAACACAAAAATAGTTGTGCAAAATGAAGACAAAAGAATATAGACGTATGAAAGACGAGATATCCGGATGAATCTATCCCGTTAATGACCTTTGAAGTTTGCACACTGCCTGATTTGGATTTTTCGGACCATTAAAAAATGTTTGATAACTAATATGCCAGACTTTAGAAAATGCTTGGCACTGTGTGGCGACTTCTATCATCTCGCGACAAGAGAAGACACAAAGCCTTTGATTTGTTATGCTTTTATATACCACTAGTATAAACAATCATGTCATCTGCACGGTTTCTGACAAAAATACCTGGCTGAGCTGTGCTTTGTTCTTATAACTATTTGACAGGAAGAAGACCGCGGCCTCATTGCACTTTGCACTCTTGTGTTTATGTTTGATAGCGATTTTATTTTATTTTCTCAGGCGATGTCGGTTATTACACGGAAGACGGAATGTTCTACGTCGTGGACCGCATGAAAGAGATGATCAAGTGCATGGACCAGCAGGTGGCGCCTGCTGAGCTAGAAGACCTGCTCCTCAAGCACGAAGACGTCAAGGAAGTTGCAGTGGCCGGCGTTCCTCACCCGGAGTACGGCGAAGCGGCGCGGGCGTTCGTTGTTCTCTCCAATGGCCATTCCGGGAGCGAGGCCCTCAAAACGAGGCTTTTCAAGCTCGTTGCGGGTGAGAACGCTTCTGCGCAGACAAAAGCTTCGAAGTAGAACAGTTTTATTAATTGAAATTGGGTTTTTGTTTGAGAATCCAGGACTCTGATATCCCGAACAAGGCAAGGTGGAGTCAAACTTGCTATTCTTTGGCCAGAGTCTGGGCATCTATATATGTAAATCACAAAAGAAGTGGCAGAGTGCAGTTTCCTTGTCTGGTTGTTACGTTACCATCCGACATTTTGCGTAAATTCCCGAGTAAATGCCACTGTGATGCTTCAGTACTGGTGATTCTGTTGTTACCTTGCTTCCTTGGTTCGTATATGGCACTTTGGCACTTTTGTGACAAACAAGAAATGACCGAAAGATTGTCATGCCTTACATCCTTAAAGTAGGGCATTTTCGGGCAATGACCTCGGCCCCAACTAATGTCTTAACAAAAACCTGTATTAAGCCAAATTGAGGTCCCTTTGATTGCGAAAATTGAAGGAAGTTAGATTTTCGCGGTTTTTGTTTTTTGTTTTCTTACTTTTATGTGATTGTTCTTTACATTCTTAACAGATCATTCCGCTCACCACAAGCATTTACACGGAGGGCTTGAATTCGTGTCCAGCATTCCCAAGTCGGAAACCGGCAAGAACCTCAGGAGAGCCCTAAGGGACGCCTTTGTAAAGAAGCACGCTCAAGGACAAATTTGACTTTTTGTCAGCTATTGCTCTTATGTCACTTGTAGCATAGTGCTCAGGAAATACCTGTTATGAATCTACGCTTTTGATACTTGACTTTTTTTATAATTTCGATTTTGTAAATTGTAGTAATTACTAGTTCATAATTATTGGCGTTGTAAAAATCAGTAACACGTGTATACATTAAGTATTTGCTCTACATCTACTGAGTCAATAAAAATCCGTTAATTTATTGTTCTTGCCCAGGTCTACTTTACTCCTAATAAGACTTGTGCCCGTTACTTGAAGAATGTAATGGGTTACATTTACATATCATCGAGCCTCAAATGTAATGAATTACCGTCACAAATTACTTTCGCTGAAAAGTAAGGAATTGCTTTACTCGTTACGTCACAAATTACTTTCACTTTAGTTTTCTCATACACTTATCAAGAAAACAGCAGAAACAATTTTGATGTTTTCAAAAAATTTCTGTAACATTACATTCCATTTCTCATACGCCCGCATTATGGTAGTTATTGTAAAAATAAAATAATGTATTTAAGAGAAATAATTTAGGCGCACTCCGCTCACCTGTAAGCCGACAAGGCAGCGAAAGCTGCAACCACACCCGCAATTCCGCTGCCTTACGGCGACGGAAAATTATCCCTAGAATTCTGAAGACACAGCCAGCCCATGCTGAGTAGCAGCGTCTACCTGCGCTAGGAGATCAAGAAGGCATGGCCTACTCGGCATCGCCTTCTTGATCTTCGTTTTTCGCATATTTGAATAGGTCTTGCACGGTTTTTTAGTGGTTCTTGTGACCGTTTAAACAAAAATTGTGTTTTCCTTTCGGTTATTCTCCTCTTCACGATGTTTTCTATTTTGTTGAACTTACTATATTTACGCTGCTGAATTGCCTACTCATATTGCTCCAGTTTTTGTAGCATGTTTTTATATTTTTTTAAAGTAACGAGTAATTAAAGTAACTTGTTACCAATATATTTTGTAACGAAATTACATTACAAATTACTGCCGCAAGAAAGTAACGTGGCAATTACAAAATTACTTGAAAAAGTACTGGGTTACAAGTAATCCGTTACTTGAAACTTATTACTTCCCGTCTTCTCCTAATCAAATGGTGTTGCAAGCATTGCGTAGCGCTACTCCGACCTGCACCAAAATATTACTCTCAAGTAAAATATCCGTTGATCCCAACCACGTCCCTACACACAATTAGAATAACATATTCTTGTTAAATGTCATAATACTTTTAAACAAGGAATCGTATGATTGGATAACGTCGCAAGATACCGAACAAGCGACTACACATATCAAACCACCACATCCTCAATAAATGCGCGTGAATGTAGGTGGACTGTGGACAAGATCGGTATTACTTCAAATTGCGGAACTTCTTCATACCTGTATTTCTGCCAATCATATTACCTTCATACTCTAGGCGCAAGCAGTGAACAACTACGCCAAAAAGGGGTGAGTTAATACACGAAGTAAACACAGATGTTTACAAAATGTAAATCAAAGCAATTTCAGAAGCCAATTGCGACGTAGAAATAATTAAATCTGTATATTTGCACAAACAAAACAAGAAAGAAAACATTTAAAAAGGATGCTGACATTCAACAACCGGTAAGCCAGCGTAGATAAATTGAAGCAACAACACTGCTAAACCTTTTCATTTGGACAGCGGTTTGCGTCCGCCAGCGACTTTAAATAATTTTAACATTAGATGTGTATGTATAATAAAAACGTTCAATCATTTTAGAGCGCCACTCTTAGGTGCCCGTTTCCGGCTTGAGCGGCGTCGCCGTCGGCGTAACTGCACGTTCCATTATGGGACGTTTCCCATATTAACGTCACATGTGACGTCACGTGTGAAGTCACGAGGACAAAATTTTCCCGCTAAATATGTCGGGAAATTTTTCTGCTAAATTTAACTGGAAACTTTTGCGCTAAGTTTAGGGGGAAATTTTTCCGCTAAATTTAACTGAAATATTTCCCGCCAAAATTAACAAGAAATATTTACCCTTATGACGTTTGACATAACGTCATGTGACATAACACATGACCATACCCTCCGTACCTTCCTCTCTTCCTCCTCAAGAGCTGCGCTCTAATTCGGCATTGCAAACAATTGTAAACGTCTTTCTTGTTTTTCGTTTTTTTATTAATACCCTTTCTAAAAATTCAGACTTGTGCAGGGGAAGCGCTTCTCACAACGGAGTGTATCATAGACGATAGAGAGGCAGTCGACAGGATCGTGTGCAGAGCAACAAGAACGTAGTTTAATGGACGTTGGCGGTATTTATCAAATAGCGCCGGGCGCACTGCGCATGACTATAGTCGGTTACAAGTCAAGAAGGTAGCGGCAAATGCCCCTCAAAGGGAATTTTGTATTCCTCCGCCACCAATCGCGTCCCGTTGTTTCCGTGACGTCATGACCTGCCCGAACCAATCTTGTTTTGGCAAATGAATATTTTCAACATGGCAGCCGGGCAGATTTTCTAGGACTCCAGTATCTTGCGGCAATTATTCTGTTTTTTAACGCGGTATTTCACTTACCCGAGCTTACGTCGCTAAGTCGTAACCGCGTCCACTTTTATTCGCAATAGGTTCTGCGCGACAGCGTGAAAATCCAGCGATAGCATTGCCATCGAAAAGTTCGATGCGGGAGTAAGGCCTAGCATCGCACATACGTCGAACGCCGTCTGCTTCTCTGCCTCAGGTTCCGCCCCAGCATCGTGACGGCAGCGGCTTTTCTTCGCAGTGGTTTCCGTGGAGCGACGTTAAAATGCAGCGGTCACCAAACTCTTCTTTATAAGTGTAGTGGGCTGTGCGGGAGGGGCATAAGTGAACCGCGAACACAGTAAGTGTCTTCACCCGATTTCGACCGTATCTTTGCTGGCGTTAATAAATAGTCTGTCTACTGAAATGACGCCTTCGAAGCAGTATGTATTCATCTGTGAAACGTGGCGTCCTTGTCAAGTTTCCGCGTCGCAATCAGCTGCCCGCTAATCTATGACTGCGATAGTACCCGCGGGTGCACCCTCGTTCACAATAATGAGCTGTAACATACATGTGGCATACAAATGATAAAGCCAGTGATGCGTATGTTACAAACATTTAATTGATATTGTTCTGGACGTTAAGAAGCTGATGTCTTCTTTTGGAAGAATATCAGAGAATTTGAGGGAAGCAGATTTGGTTCTCTCAAATGCTTCCGAACATTCTGCTTGCTCTCAGAGGCCCTGTCAGTCGTATGTTTATGCTTCGAAACCCGGGTGCGTGACGCGTGTACCCCCCCCCCCAGAGCCTTTTAAAGGCTCTGCCCCCCCCGCTCGCGTCGCGTCGCGTCGCGGCCTGAGGTATTAGCGGTAAACACGCACCAACTTTTCCAATTTACTTTAGAAGGAAAATGTGTACACAATATTGGATCGCAGCATTGGTTTAATAATTTGTAAAAGATGAAAAGTATGTCAATAAAAATTGATTGCAAGGCTAGCTTCCCGCTTCATGAATTGTGATTTTCTTATATGCGAAATATTTGTTTAAATCAAAAATTGAAAGCATACCGAATACTCAGATGTCCTGATCTTGGTCCGAACGCAAGTGGCAGAATGATTTGTCTTTATAACAATAAAATCAACAATGTTTGAATCAAGCAACAGCTCAAACCGCCTAATTACATTTCTGATGTATGTTATGTCTCTGCACTATACCAGGCCGTAGCCGCGAACGAGCTCTTCAGAGTCTGCCATCATCTTTCTGGTCTGCCTTGGCAAAGACAGACTCGTGTAAAAAACATATTGAGCTTCTTGGAGGCAACTTCGCAGTCCTCATTGTCGGAGCTTTCATGAAACCATCAGAAAGAAGGGTCCCTGTCGTTTCATCGACACATGTTTCATCAACTTTTTACGACTCTCGTTTCATCGACACTGATTGTTTCATCGATACTACCACACTGTGCTGTGAAGTTTCATCGGCACACAAATTGCACGCTGTAGGAACATTTTGCTGTGCGTTTATCACTGGGGCACATGTTAAACTATCCGACCCACCCAGTTCACGACGCTTTGCGGCGACAGTCTCCAGGAGTTCATTACAAAAATGTGGACCCACCCAGCCCACCCGTACATGCCGCTTCGCAGCAGCGTGTAAGGGTGGTCGTGCCCCCGTGCATGTACCCGTACCCTTGCTCACCAACAAACCAGTGCACCCCTAACCAAACAAAAATGTTGTCGACGAAACATAGCAAGATATGTCGATGAACGAGTGTCGATGAAACAATTTGTTGATAAATCGTCGCAGCGTTGATGGAACAAACTGTCGGGGAAATGTCATTTGATGAAATGAGTGGCACCGCACAAAAAGCCTGTTTCCGAGCCGCGTTACTTAAACACTATCGCAGGCATCATTTTTAGATACCCATTGCCAGACAAAATGCATTCTGAACAAAAAAAAGAAAATGAATTTCACGTCCCTCTGCTGTTAGTTCACGACCTGGAATTGGATAAGGAGCCATCAGGCAAATTTGAAATGGTTCTGGACTGGACAACATGGACTCATCATCGGCGTTATTGGTTCAAAATTATGACGAGTACAGCGGGCTCGGGCCTGAGAGCTAAGGGTTAGCGTGGGGCTCCCCAAGCCGAGGGGCATGGCAAGTGCACACCGACAGTGGGAAGCGACCACCTACTTATCTGATCTCGTTGCAAGCCTTAAACCTCAGCCTTCAAAGGGCTTTGCATGATTCGTCGTATGGGATAACTTGTTAGCAGCCCATTAGACTCATCCTACAATTCCGCTCCAACAGTACATCCCCAGGCCTTCCAGGAGCCGACCCACTTGATCTGGGTGCGAGAAGGGATCCCAAATCGTGACCTGCACTATATATTTGACCCCTGGGCCAGCTGATGGGGGCACTACAGCAGCACCAACGGAAAAGGGGATTAGGCCTTTTACAGACTAGCATCACAAAACCCAGAAATACCTCCATTCATTCTAAACCAGTTTTAGAAGCCACCCAAGCACTCAAAAACGACCTTTCAGTACTTCACAACTCTGCCCTCGGCAACAAGTCAGGCTGCAGTCTGTGCATCATGGTTCTTATCGGCTTTAAAAAGGTTTGATTAAATCCTCTACATTGCACTAGTCCGGGAGGCTCAAAACTGAGGTCTCTATGGAAGACCGCTTCACCTCATCACAGCGTTTCTGCAAGACGGACGATATCAAGCTTGAGTCGAACTGAACTAGGCCCAGTTAATGGCATTGGCATTCCTTAGATCTCCGTCCTCTCACCAATTCTTCATCAATGTTGTAGCTGACTTTTCCTCACGTCAAGCAATCGGTGCTGTTTTTACGATATATTTCAAGCGAGTACAATGGCGCCTCTTAAATTCAGGAAATCTATGCCACACCCCTTCAGACCGCACTTCGGCGCACAGGGCAGCCTGCTCCTCATCCACTACGAGGTGTTAGCCAAGTCGCCGAAGTGCGACCCAAGAGTCATAATGGCCGTGGACTTCAAGGGAACTTTCGACGTCTCTATTATGCTTTGAAACGGAGCACTAGCACTGGGATTTTGCTCTCCACTGTGCTAACACAAGGTATTGTTATCCCCAGGGTGGCCTCAGTCGTGTGAATGGCCACAGACGTCCCGTTTATGTTTCGAAACAGATCACTGGCAGTAAGAGTTAGCTGTCCACAGTGCTCACACGTTATTGTTGTTTTTTTAGAGGGGCCTCGGTCATGTGAATGACCACTGACGTCCAGTTTATGCTTCGAAACAGATCACTGGCAGTAAGAGTTAGCTGTCCACAGTGCTGACACACGTTATTGTTGTTTTCAGAGGGGCCTCGGTCATGCGAATGGCCAACGACGTCCAGTTTATGCTTCGAAACAGATCACTGGCAGTAAGAGTTAGCTGTCCACAGTGCTGACGCACGTTATTGTTATTCTCAGAGTGGCCTCGGTCATGTGAATGGCCACAGACGTCCAGTTTATGCTTCGAAACAGATCACTGGCAGTAAGAGTTAGCTGTCCACAGTGCTGACACACATTATTGTTGTTTTCAGAGGGGCCTCGGTCATGTGAATGACCACTGACGTCCAGTTTATGCTTCGAAACAGATCACTGGCAGTAAGAGTTAGCTGTCCACAGTGCTGACGCACGTTATTGTTATTCTCAGAGTGGCCTCGGTCATGTGAATGGCCACAGACGTCCAGTTTATGCTTCGAAACAGATCACTGGCAGTAAGAGTTAGCTGTCCACAGTGCTGACACACGTTATTGTTGTTTTCAGAGGGGCCTCGGTCATGTGAATGACCACTGACGTCCAGTTTATGCTTCGAAACAGATCACTGGCAGTAAGAGTTAGTTGTCCACAGTGCTGACGCACGTTATTGTTATTCTCAAAGTGGCCTCGGTCATGTGAATGGCCACAGACGTCCAGTTTATGCTTCGAAACAGATCACTGGCAGTAAGAGTTAGCTGTCCACAGTGCTGACACACGTTATTGTTGTTTTCAGAGGGGCCTCGGTCATGTGAATGGCCACAGACGTCCAGTTTATGCTTCGAAACAGATCACTGGCAGTAAGAGTTAGCTGTCCACAGTGCTGACACACGTTATTGTTGTTTTCAGAGGGGCCTCGGTCATGTGAATGGCCACAGACGTCCAGTTTATGCTTCGAAACAGATCACTGGCAGTAAGAGTTAGCTGTCCACAGTGCTGACACACGTTATTGTTGTTTTCAGAGGGGCCTCGGTCATGTGAATGACCACTGACGTCCAGTTTATGCTTCGAAACAGATCACTGGCAGTAAGAGTTAGCTGTCCACAGTGCTGACACACGTTATTGTTGTTTTCAGAGGGGCCTCGGTCATGTGAATGGCCAACTGACGTCCAGTTTATGCTTCGAAACAGATCACTGGCAGTAAGGTTAGCTGTCCACAGTGCTGACGCACGTTATTGTTATTCTCAAAGTGGCCTCGGTCATGTGAATGGCCACAGACGTCCAGTTTATGCTTCGAAACAGATCACTGGCAGTAAGAGTTAGCTGTCCACAGTGCTGACACACGTTATTGTTGTTTTCAGAGTGGCCTCGGTCATGTGAATGGCCAACGACGTCCAGTTTAGGCTTCGAAACAGATCACTGGCAGTAAGAGTTAGCTGTCCACAGTGCTGACGCACGTTATTGTTATTCTCAGAGTGGCCTCGGTCGTGTGAATGGCCACAGATGTCCCATTTATTCTTTAAAGCAGAGCACTGGCAGTGATCTGTTGTTTTTCTTAGACAAAAAAGAGCTTATTTGCAATCAAAATTCTATTTGTTGCGTAGCAAAGATGTTTGGACAGCGGGAAGGGCCAATATGGCATCTGATGTCTTTGCCGTAGATGGGCTGCAAACTTTTGTTTTTGCGAAGTTGAAATCTATACTTGTGATTCATGGCACAGTGCAATGTATAGACCAGCTTAGACATTATCGTAACAAAAATAAAAAGTTTGTCTGTTGGCTGCATATCGAAATGTTATACGGCAACGAGCAGAGAAGCATGACAACATGAGACACGGGAGGTCAGTGGTGGACAAGAACAACGATCCGATTTTAAAACATATGAGTGGTCCTTAAAAGGACCGTTTTGTGTTCCGAGATGTTCCACGCTTTCTCCATAATGGTGGCGTTAAGCTTCGTCAAAGGGCTCGACACCAGACAGGTCACTCTCGGATGGGGTGTCCTCTCCATCCAGCTGGATGACGATGGGCTGGATGTGGGCACTTGTGGCACCGCCTCGTCGGAACGTTGCTTCGATGTCAATAACGTGCCTGACAGCATTAACCCAGTTGTCAGTGGTGACCTTGTCAACTTCTTCGTTGAGGAGTGTCCCCACGTCGACAATCTTGAACGTCGTGTTTCGGGCAGCAACGCCGTTCTTGATCTGCGCCCATATCAGTTCAATGGGGTTGAACTCGCAGTGATACGGTGGCAGCCTGACCACAGTGCAGCCAGCCGTCTCGGCAGCAGTGTCCACACGATACTTCAGGTGCTGTGGCTTCACCAAGGCCACAATGTCGAGCAGCTGCTTCTTCAGCATCTTGGGGTCCCATGAAACGTTTTTAGACGTCAGCCACTGTCGGATGTCGTCCTTGCGGGAACTCGTCGTCGGCACTGCTTCCAACCGCCGTGAATGGTAAGAAGCGTTGTCCATGACGATAACGCTTCCTGTCGGCAGTTTGTCGAGGACACCGTCGAACCACTTCTCGAAGCGGGCGCCATCCATTTCCTCGTGGTAATCGCCGGTCTTTTGTCCACGGAACACGTCCAGGCAGCCGTCGACGAAGCCTTCATCGCTGCCGATGTGGGTGACAATAAGACGCTGGCCCTTCCCCGATGGCTGCTTGAGGCCAGTCGAGAGACCACGCATGAAGGCGTCGTGAGACGAGGCCACGGTCGTGTCTACCCACACCCTTGAGACAGTGTGCCCTGCCGTCACCCACGTCTCGTCCAA
This sequence comes from Ixodes ricinus, assembly GCA_037355805.1. NCBI lineage: Eukaryota > Metazoa > Arthropoda > Arachnida > Ixodida > Ixodidae > Ixodes > Ixodes ricinus. The sequence continues at coordinate 41,577 of JAZHYW010016514.1, forward strand.
GTAGAAGATCTTTCGACCATCTTGTCGGTGACGTGCGATCTCATGCAGGTACTTCTGCTGCCAGGCGACGATGTCCTCTCGTTCAATCAGCCGCGAGTTTCGTTCCCTCTTGTCATGCTCGAATCCGATGTCGTGGAGAAGGCGACGCACAGTCCAAGCCTTCAACGAGGGAAGTTCAGTGCTCGTGCAGAATTCGGCCGTTATCTTCTTGACCGTGGGGACCTCGTTCCGTCGAAAGAAACGGTGGACGCACGATCTCAGCGCGCACAACGTGAAGTCGCCGTACCTGACTTTGCGCCGCCTCTTGCCTTCACTTGCTGGGCGCTTCCGAGAAGGTGTCACAACTTGTCCCTCGGTTTCTTTCGCCTGCTTCCTAATCTCGAGGACGGTGCGTACACCAACGCCAAGCAGTTTGCTGACTTTGATGCAGGACTCCTCCACAGTGAGGCCGGGCTGGCCGGGCTTGGCGGGCGGTTCGTGTCGCACCTGAACGTACGCGTTCATTATCAGCTGCCGTGCAACTCGGTTGAGGACATCGCCGCTCTTATGCTTCTTGTAGAGGCGCCTTGGCGTAGACGGCGAGGCTGCACCAGACTCTCTTGACGAAGCAGAATCGGAGGAATCGCATTCCGCTATCTCCACGTTGGGATTCATAACGGAAAAGAAAAGAAGACTTCGGATTTTTCAAAACGCGAATCGCAGGGGGTTTCAAAACCCGAAACGCATGGTTTTTTTAACAAACGGAGCAAATGCACGGAATGTACCTAATTCGTGTAGGAAGGTTATCAAGCTAAAACCAACAACCATATATGCATTACTTATAAAAGTTACAATTTTCGTTGCACTGAAGCCTTCTTTTTACTTCAACCTTCCGGAGCGAGTAATTTGCCTCGGCTAGGTGGCGCAAGCTGCCGCCCTCTACAAGGTCTGTCTGTAGCCAATATCTATCCATGGAAGCAGAAGGGGCGTTTTCAGCGAACTATTTTCTCGACTGCGGAGGCGTCTGAAGCGGGCGCATCACGCTTATGGGGAGGAGCTTCTACTACCTTCTTAACTTGTAACCGACTATAGTGCCTTGTCATGCGAGGCGTTGCACATGATAAGCCCGATACATCTCTTCATGGGTAACAAAAGACAAAGTAGAAGTTCATGCCACTGGATCGAAGTCAGAGTCATAATCGAGACGTTCTTGAGGCTTCACGTGCGAGTCGACTTCCTGGCTTGTGACCCTGGCACACCATCGCCTGAAGGTTGCTGTTGGCGTGACGGTGCTAAGGGCTGCGTTGTTGTAACAGTGGCTACGTTGCTGTTGGCCGTAGGTGCCGCGCCGCCGTTCGAAGTTTCCTGGACCTGTGACGTCACTAAGTGATGCAACGTCACCTCGTTGCTCGGGGTCGACTTTGTCTGGACTGGTAGCTAGCTACCATCCTCGTCTGGACCGGACTTACTCCAGTCATCGTCGTCGCTCGCTTCCGCATAGTGCTCGCTGGTATGTAGCAGGTGCTGCCGGTTACGTCTCAGCATTCGGTGATCTTCTGTCAACACACGGGGAGGCCTGGGAGCGGCCGTGTCAACCACCTTGGCTTTCCGCCACCATGCAGTGTCTCCAATCCTCACGACGTCCCCTTGAGCTAACGGTGGCAGTGGTTGCCCTTTTCGAGTTTGAACGTGTTTCTTTACTGTAGTGGCTGTTACTTCGCCAAAGTCCAGAATGTTAGTTCGAAGAAGCCTGCCTTGAAGAAGTTCCCCGGAGATCGGCCGTCTTCTACTGGCGAGGAGCGGTAGGCCAGCAGGCCTAACCAGAAGTCCTGCCTTGATTCTTCAGTTTTCTTCAGAATGCGCTTGACAACCTGCGCACCCTTTTCTGCGAGTCCGTTAGACTGATGGTTCTGGGGGCTGGACGTTACGTGTCTGAAGTCATACCTCTTTAGAAGGCGGAGAACTCGTGACTGGAAAAGTGCGGTCCATTGTCGGTGCAGACTTCGAGCGGTATGCCGTACCTTGCGAACATGGAGCTGAGTGCCGCAATTGTGGTTCTTGCGCTTGTGTCCGTCAGCTTCTCGACCTCTGGGAAATTGGAAAGTGCGTCAAACGCAACGAAGTATGAGTTTCCTCCAAAAACAAAGATGTCAACCCCGACCCTGCACCGTGCACAGCTAGGAAGTGGGCGCCTTAGTAGTGCTTGTACTGGATGCTTGTAAGAGAACTTTCTTCATGTAGAGCAGTTCTGTATCAGCAGGGTGATGTCGCCGTTGAGACCCGGCCAAAAAACAAGGCGTCGTGCCCTTTCTTTGCATTTCTGTAAACCGAAATGACCGGCGAGAATGTTTTGTAGGACTTCCCGTCTCACGCTTCTCGGTACGGACACTTTTGTTCCCTTAGAGTATTCCGTTTACCACAGATAGCTCCCATGCAAAAGGTTTAAGTTCACCTTGGAGTGGCTGGCCAGCTGACAGGCTGCTGATGCTCGACTGCACGTGGTTGTCTCGAGCAGTCTCTTCGGCCAGTTTTTCTTGCGTAACTTCCGCCACCATGGAACCCAGGAGCTGAATCGCGTGTACTTCCACGTCGTCTGTGGCGCCAGCCTTGTCGATCTGACCGACGGGAGACGCCCGTGAGAGCATGTCTACCAAGACTAGCTGCTTCCCTGGAACATACTGCAGGACATAGTCGTATTTGAGAAGTCTTAAAGAAAACCTCTGTAAACGAGGCGGCATGTCACGAATTCCTTTCATTGCAACAGACAGGAGCGGCTTGTGGTCTGTCTCAATGACGACCTTCTGTCCGTTAACAAACTGGTATAATTTGTCGCAACTAAACAAATCGCTAAGTGCCTCTTTTTCAATTTGTGCGCAACGTGTTCCACTTGCGTTAGCGCTCGGGATGCGTACGCCACTGGTCGCCAGTGACCGCCGTGACACTGCATAAGCGCCCCACCGATGCCGTCTGTCGATGCGTCACACGTTATCTTCGTCTCCTTTCGAGGATCGAAGATTGCTAACACGGGCGCTGTACTAAGAATCTGCGTGATGTTGTTCCACTCGCTCACATGGTTTTCAGTCCACTCAAACACCGAACGAGTCTTGATAAGCGTTCGCAACAGCCCCGCTTCTTTCAGACGGGTGCGGCACGTATTTTCCGAAGTGGTTAATCACCCCCAGCATACGCTGAATGTCTGTTTTGTTCTTTGGCACCGGCAATTCCAGCAGGCCTTGCACCAGCTTTGGATTGGGCGAAATATCTTTCGCTCCGACTATGTCACCCAGGAACCGTATTTCCGTTAAGTCAAAAGTATATTTCTGTGCGTTAAACGTTAAACCAGCTTTTTCAGCAGCTTTCAATGCTGCCACTAAGTGGTTATCGTGCTCTTGCCGCGTCGCCTTTCACACCAGAATCTCGTCAATATACACGTGCTCGCCAGGCGTACCATCGAACACTTGACTCTGTGTCCTTGGGAAAACTACTGGGCCGACGAGATACCTAAAGGCAGCCGGAGGTAAGGGTATCTGCCAAAAAAGAGTTGCGAAAGTACATATTTTCGACGTTTTCTCGTCCAGTGGTATCTGGTGGTATCTAGAGTTTCCGTCTAAGCAGCTGAAGTAGACTGCGCCGGCCAGTTCTCCTTCTGTGTCTTCCCGCTTGGGAAGCTGGTAGTGCCTCCTCTTCACATGCTGGTTAATTCTTCTTGGGTCCATGCACACTCGAAGTCTGCCATCTTTTTTCTTGACCAAAACCAAAGGGCTTACCCAATCGGTCGAGAGAGTCTTCTCTTTTGATGATTCCCGCTTGCTCCATTCTTTGGAGCTCGTCGCGAAAGAGGCTGACGGAGGGACAGGGGCTAGTGGTGCAAAACTATCGATAGTACTATCGATAGCATTGATAGTCGCCAGAAATCTGACAATCGATAGTAAAAAAACTATCGATAGTACTATCGATAGTCGACTATCGAAAAACTATGAATAGTACTATCGAAATATCGTCTATCAGAAAATTATCGTTAATCGACTATCGGAAAACTATCGATAGTTTTGCGACACTAGTAGTTCATGTCGCTCTCTCTTCTCCTTTTCTCGCTTTATTTTTTCAAATGGGACACCAACTAGCCCAAGTACTTACCATAGTAGTGCAAAACTATCGATAGTACTATCGATAGTATCGATAGTTGCCAGAAATCTGACTATCGATAGTACTATCGATAGTATTGATAGTCGCCAGAAACCTGACTATCGATAGCAAAAAAAGCTATCGATAGTAATATCGAAAAGCTTATTGATAGTACTATCGATAGTCGACTATCGATAGTTCCGCGACACTATCGATAGTTTTGAGGAAAACTATAGATAGTATCGATAGTCAATTTATCGATAGTTTTGCATCACTAACAGGGGCACCCTCTGGGCTGGCTGGACGATGCGGGCAGCACCAGGCTGCAGGACCATGCTGTAGGGCTGCTTCAGGCAGCCTAAACCATCGAAAAGGTGCATGAAATCTTTGGTAGCCTTGTACAGTCGTCCACAAAATGAGCGTGAACAGGCCGCCGTCGACCGATTGGTACTGCCAGCTCCAGCTAGCGGCGCTTCCACCAATCACGGCGAGAGTAAGCGCCTGCGCAGAAAAAGCGGATGCGCTGTTGCGAGAAGGCACGCTACCTCCTTTTGCATGTCAGTTTGGATAAGGCAGGGCATGCTGCTTCATATATTTATAAAAATAGTGCTGTCAGTTGTGGATGCGACCTTCCAGGTGCGCTCCGTTTTTCTGATCTCGCTTCGTGGGCTATCTTTTCGTTAACACAAAACTGATAATCTTTTCTTCCTTTTCCTTTTTTTTCTTTAGGAGGCGCGCCGGTATTTTTCGGGAAACTCACGAATTGTTTTCATCTGTCTTTTAAGAACGACACAATTTCAAAGGAATGTGTTTATTTCTAGAAAGAGCTCTCTCATAAAAGTAAAAAAAGAAAAACAAACAACCACTTTTGATTATAATGAAATTAAATGCAAAGATGCAAGTGAGCTGGAACAAGAGGGACAAAGGGAACAAGAGGGACAAGGGGAACAAGAGAGATAAGGGGAACAAGAAAGACAAGGGACAAAAGGATTCCCTGGAGAAGGGGAACAAGAGGGACAAGGAAAAAGGATTATTTTCGTCATTCTTGTCCAGCTCACTTGCATCTTTGCATTTAATTGCATTATAATCATAACCTTAAAATGCAAGTATTAGAACCTCGTTGGTGTTAGACTGGTGGCAGCTGATAAAACCTGTTTGCTCTACTGACGTCTAACCTCTGGTTAGCTCAGTTGGTAGAGCGCTCCACTGGAAATGAAGAGGTCCCGGGTTCGATACCCGGACCAGGCGGATTTTTACGGTCGTGCACGCAGTCAACTAGCTGTGTTTGGAGATTTATGTTTGTCCTTTGTCCCTCTTCTTTCCCCTTCTCCAGGGAATATTTTCGTCGCTCTTGTCCAGCTCACTTGCATCGTTGCATTTAATTGCATCATAATCATAAGCTTAAAATTCAAGCCTCGCACCCTCGTTGGTGTTAAGCTGGTGGCAGCTGATAAAACCTGTTTGCTATACTGACGTGTAACTTTTGGTTAGCTCAGTT
>JAZHYW010016516.1:0-29524 GCA_037355805.1 Ixodes ricinus
AGCCACGTCGAGTTGCTGTCCCCAAGTTCTCTTTATAGAGGATGCCTCTCCGCACGGCGAATCTTGGCAGGTCACGTGAGAAGGCTCGGGGAATCGTACCCCTCGTCCCTCCAAATGGTCGATCAGTGCGTGCAGTTCAGGATCGACCCGCCTGAGCGTTGCCATACCGTGAATGCTCACCGCGCCAGAAAGTTATCGTCGTTGTCGTCGTCTTTGGTGCAACGGTTGCTGACTCGACGTTGCTCTTGACAGGCAGTCGGCGTCGCTGTGTTTTTGGCCTGACTTCGTAGACCATGGTCACGTCGAACTCTTGCAGTCGTGGCTCTACCGAGTGAGGCGTCCAGATGGGTCATTCAGGCTCACTGACCAACACAGTGCGTGGTGGTCGGTGACCACCCGAAATTGACCCCGCACTGGCACGGGCGAATTTTGTGATGGCCCAGATGACGGCCAGACATTTTTCTCGGTCGACGAGTAATTGGGTTACGCGTTCGACAGCGTCCGTTCAGCGTATGTGATCACGCGCTCCGCACCGTCTTGTCGTTGGACCAGTACCGCTTCGAGTCCTGTATTACTGGCGTAAGTGTGAAGTTTCGTTTCGGCTGAATTGGTCGAAGTGGCCGAGAATCGATGGTGACTGGAGCCGTCGCTTTAGTTCGTCGAATGCCTGTCGTTGTTCTCCACCCCATTCGACGTTCACGGCGTTTTTGTAAGGCGCGTAAGCGCGGAAAGCTGGCGAAATCCAGAACGATTCGCCTGTATTTTGCGCAAAGTCATAGTAATTTTCAGACGGCCTTTGTCGGTGGGCGGTGGAAAGGCCGCTACGGCGCGAGTTTTCTCAGTGTCAGGACTTACACCTTCGTCGCTTAAACGTGGCCCATGAACTTCAGTTCGCCGTAGGCAAAGCGACACTTCGTCGGCTTGCAGGGGAGTCCTGCGGTCCTAATTGCCTCAAAAACGGCCCCGAAGGCGTCGCAAATGCTGGTCGAAGTTGCCTGCGAATACCGCGCCTTCGTCGAGGTAAACGAGACAGCTTTTCCGGCGTTTCCGGTGCCGTGCACAGTCCGAACGGGCATCACCTTGAACTAATACAGACCATCGGGCGTAACGAAGGTCAGTCTTTTCGGTCCCGTTCGTCGACTTCGATCTGCCGGTAGCCACTCTGCGGTCCATCGACGAAAAGTATCGGGAGTGGCGCAGCCGGTCCAGCGTGTCGTCGATGCGGGGGAGCGGATACACGTCCTTTTTCGTGGCCGCGCTGAGCCGCCGGTAGTCAACGCAGAATCGAAGCGTTCCTTCCTCTTCTTCACCAGTTCGACTGGAGAGGCCCACGGGCTGCTCGAAGGCTGAATGATGGTGTCATTCAGCATCTCTTGTACTTGGTTATAAATGGCCTCTCGTTCCTTTGGGAGACGCGGTACGGCGGCCGATGCACCGGGAGCGCATCCTCGTTGGTAACGATGCGGTGTTTCGCAACTGTTGTCTGGCGCACCCTCGACGTCGTCGCAAAGCAGTCGCCAAACTCGGCGAGGAGGTCTCCGCGAGCTGCCGTCGTTCCGCGGTACGCGGTACGGCGGCCGATGCACCGGGAGCGCATCCTCGTTGGTAACGAGGCGGTGTTTCGCAACTGTTGTCTGGCGCACCTCGACGTCGTTGCAGACGCAGTCGCCAAACTCAGCGAGGAGGTCTCCGAGCTGCCGTCGTTCCGCGGCACTGGGCTTGGGGTTTACGTCGAGCTGCGACTGTGGTGTACTGTGCGGCTGACACGGCGAGGACTTGTCCGGAGATTGCGGCGATTTCGGCGTCGGCCCGGAGTTCCTCAACGTGTCTTAAAGCGGTACCTTTCGTGAGGTTCTGCACCTCCGGTCGAAATTTCGTCACGAGGACCGCAATACGTCCATCCTGCAGCTCCGTTACGCCCCTTCCGACGCCTGTTCCTCTTCCGAGAAGCAGCGGGACGTCGCCCTCCAGAAGGACTTTCCCGCGGGCAACTGCATCGGTCACGACGGGCACAAGAACACTCGACCGTGGCGGCAGGTTCACGTGGTCCGCAATGACTCGGACGGCGGCTGGCGTCGAATTGTATCCTCCGGAGGTAGAACGGGATTCCGCAGCGTCAAACTGTTTGCTCCAAGGTTGATCACGGCACCGTACTCAGAGAGAAAGTCCATGCCAAAGATGACGTCTCTCGAACAGTCCTTGAGGACGACGAATTTCACGTTGCAGGTCTCTCCGTGGATGTCCACGCACGCAGTACACCTTTGCACTGGTGTGATGAGATGTCCGTGGGCGGTTCTGTAATTTCGGGCCATCCCACGGCGTCATCACTTTCCGCAGGCGGCGAGAGAGCTTCCACTTAAGACGGAATAGTCTGCTGCGGTGGCGACGAGTGCCTTCGCGTCGTGGCCGTCGATGGTAACATCGAGGTTGTTTGACACTGTCGCGGAACCGTCGTTCCTCTGCGTTTCGTCGCTAGTGTGGGAGCCCTCCGGCGTTTGTGGAGGATATTGGCGTCGTTCGTCATCGGCAATACCACCTCTCGGTATTTACGCACTCAGTTTTCCCGGCGCGATACCGGAGACAGGCTCTCTCGGCGGGACCGATGGACAGGTGATGCTGCAGGACGTCGAGGTGAAGGCGAACGGGACCCACGTGGAGGCGCATACATTGGAGAGGGTGTGCACCGTAGGTAGTCGTTGATCTCGCGTGGTTTCTCACTTTAGCCTGCGCGCCGGTCGTTGGGGTAGAAGCCGCGTAGCCCCAGCTGTCGGCACGGGCATCACCGGTACACATGGTCAACTTCCCCGCAGTAGTAACACAGCGGGCGTCGATCGGCCGATTGCCAAATGTCGGTCTTTCTGGGCGCCGGTCGTTCTTGTCTGACGTACTGAAATTGATCGTACAGACGGGGGGGGGGGGGGTATGACTCTGCTGGTGCGTGCCGTCGTCGTAGCGCAGGAGTTTGACTGGCAGCAGGTGGCGGCCGTCGGGGCCATAGCGGCGTAGGTCACCGTTGGTTGCTAGAGCGGAGCAGGGTTGACAGGAGCCCGTGGTTCGATGGCTCTTTCAAGCTCTTCCCTCCCAACTTCGGCGATGGATAGCGATGCCGGGGTCGGCAGCAGACAGCAGTTTCTTGAGTTCTTTGCGCACAACTTGACGGATCATCTCGCGACAATCGTCGGTGCTGGTGCTGAACTCGGAGCTTGCCGTTGCAGGGTCGAAACGTCGTTTAGCCGATGGTAGTAGCGCGCTCAGGCCATTAGCGCCCGCTCGATGTTTGTTGCTTCGGCATAAAATTCTTCGACGGTCGTCAGGGGATCCGAATAAGTCCGCCGAAGATTTCGCTTTCACGCCTCTCATAAGGAAGCCTAGCCTAACTTCTTCTCGTCGGTGGCTTGCGGGTCGGTGCGGCTGCTTAGGCGGAGGATGTCTTCGACGAAACTGGTGACCGTTTCGTTGGGGCCTTGAGTCTTCGCCTGGAGAAGGTCTTCGGCCCGCTGCCTACGATGCTGATTGATGAATGCCCGCTTCAGCTCGGTGACGAAGGTATCCCACGACGTGAGCGCAGCCTTGTGGTTCTCGAACCAGTGCCTCGCAATAACCTCCAACGAAACGTAGAGGTTCTGCAGGTACTGCTTGGCGGTCCATTCGTTATGGCGTGCCACGCGCTCGTAGTACAGGATCGAGTCCTCGACGTCCTCGTGGATCTCCCCGTGAAAAGGCGTCGGAGTCCGAGGGGTGACGGGCAGGTAAACGACGGGTGGATCGGGCATCGTCGCGGCCTTCTTCTTTGATTTCTGCGGATAGAGTCCCAGTTCCGGCGGTAGGCCTTGATTACGGCGACTTGACCGGGCCTTGGTCTGGTCTTCTGCGAAGATTATCCTCCCGGGGCTGAGCACCTCACTTGGCTGCCGAGTTTTCGGAGGGGTGCGGTCCACGGTCATGAAATGCAATACCCCACACCTGCACTAAAATGTCATGAACGGAGGTGACATGAAGACGAGCAGTAAACTGAAAAGAAAGGTCTAATAGGCGAACTTGTGCCAAACAAAATAAGTAAGGAAATAGCGTCGAGGCAGCAGAAAAGCAGGCGGCGATTTGGCGGCGAGACAGAGAGCGCGAGCGAGACTGACTCGACAAGGTCGCAGGTAGGTGCTTATCTACAGTGCGTCACTATCTCGAAAGTTCGGCAAAGAACGTTCGAGTGTTGCGCGCTCGAGGCGAGGATGAACTGGCACTTTCGAGAACATAAAAACAGGGGGAAAGTTATGTCTGGAGCGAGAATGAACGCGAATTTTCCAGAACACCGTGACCGAGCGTTGCTTTCCAGCCCTGCGGGCGGCTTTATGTGCATTACCCGATTGTCGTGAGATGCATTTTGAGACCGATATTTTCATCTTGAGTTGAAAACAAAACAACTGTACGATGAATAAAGCGCCATATTTTTATGTATATATCTTTTTGGAGTGAACAAAATCAGTTCTTTACTAACTGCGCAGTAGCTTGATCAGCTGTAAGCTTTAGCTCATAAAAGGATACGGTTTAAATGTAGTTCGTTGTCATATCCAGCAATTCCAAATCGGGGGGGGGTTGTGGGGATATTTATACAGTGTGTAGTTGGTCAGCAATTTAAAGTTGCGACGAGTCACTCGCTGTATATGAGCAATATATTCAGTGCAGTACAACCGCTAGCCTGGGGTCTTTAACGTGCGCCACGCAGTAGTGATACACACCGCACGCCGTTACGATGCTCATTCAGATCGAAACGGGCAGGGGTCGGGCTCGAACCCAGGATCCCTGGGTTTAGCAGCGTGAGCTTACGCTCCACGCGCGTCGAGGTGGTGTGTGCTTTAGCGCACTCGGCCACCGATCCCACCTCCCGCAACTCGTTTTACAGCAGCTTAATGCCGCCTTTGATGTTTGCACAGGGTCACATTTTAGGCGTCATCGGATCGGTATGATCGCGAGCTTTATCGAAGAAAACGAGGGTACAAGATAACTGGTTTATGCAAACTCTAAACACAACAATTTTATACATGCATCTGTTAAAATCACCATTGATTATATATATTTACCACTTATTAGAGTCACCACTGCTTATACTTCTCGACCTTCATCGACATATGTTGTCCGCGCGAGATTCAAAAAGGAGACATGTTTTTCGCGATAAATTTTCACCCGTATACCCGCGAGAGAAATGACACGCGTCGTTAGTGCGTTACTCCCGGACTTTTACTCACCGGCATACTTTAGCGAACGAGCAGCAAACAATATAACTCAGAACCTTCAAACTGCAATCATGATATAGAAGAGTAACAGTCGAAACTTATGTTTTATGCCATCTTCAGCGGGACGAAATTTTAGAAGGACACCCACATTCGTTTTTTGTTACCCTTCCTGCAAATGGCAACTCGTGGCCGAGACGTAGCAGGCAATCCTTGTCATCTGCTCTTGCGCCTCGTCTGCGTCGTCTCAGTGATCCAAGATGGGATTGCATTTCGGCGAACTCTCGATTCCCTAGGTGCATCAACTGCATACACGCGTGGAGTGCCGGCGCCAAAACGAACTTAGTAGGTGCAACCACTTGAGTTGTTCCTGCCTAAACTAGCTGCTTTACGCTGGAGCGGGCATGCGTGGAAACAAATGCAGTGAAACGAGCTCGCTATTAAGCACCTAGCCAGAATATCCTAGATCACCTCTTGTCGCCATCAGATTATCGAGTTTCTCTTTCCGAATCAAACATGGTGTCGTACTTTTTTCTGTTCCAGACTAAAGAGATTTGACAGTTCAGTCTGAATACTTGCAGGGATTACCAAATTATCACGTTTGGGAAGGTGAAAAATATTACAAGCTTGATCATGCTGAAAAAAATATCTGGCAAGCAGCGAATTTCTGATAAGCCTTCCCCTTTTTTCCGTTCGCGTATGAGTTCATTTGCGAAAACTGTTCCTGCTGCTTCTGCCATTTCTCAGGTTCTCTATAAGCTCGCCTCTCACTTCTTGCACCGTGGCACCCAGTAACACACTTACATAAGGATATGCGTAGGATATCCCAGCGTTCTGAAATGTTATAGGAATTTCCACAAAATTTCCCCAGAACGTAAGGACATCATAAGGGCATTTCATAACTAAGTACTTTAGATGGTAAATGACTGGTTCGGCTCCAATATCTAACAAACTAAATCGCACATCGGTGCATGACACGCCCACAAACTGTCTGCGGCGGCAGAGTCCGAGACTGGACGCGCGAGAAATAGAACCCCGACCGATAGGTCATCTTCACCGTCGATGCGTCCCATGGTAGCTCGCTCGAAAATAAAGATCTTGGCTAGCCATCTCAAGGTAATTACTTCAAATCTCGCTGGGTTATAAATCGTTCACCCAATATATTACATACCTTCAAAAAGGTTGGCTAATAAAACACACTCTGCGTTAAAAGGGAAATGACGACAATGGTGGGATTAATCATATAAAGAAAGGAGAGGAAAAAAGTGGAATGTATAACGCAAGAAATAAAGAAACATTAAAAAGCAAGCATGCTATAAATTCACTAATCTAAAGTCATGTTTATAAGCTGTCCTGCTTCAGTTAGCGTCTTACTTTTGCGCGCGCTATCAGGACCGCAGCCATGGTTGGAACGATATCAATGCCAAGCAGCGCGGTACTTCTCGTGCAGTTCGTACCGGCACGGCATCGTAGCTCTCTGGCCGCTACAGTGCATCACGGTACGACTGCTGGCCTCACCTCAAATCTACTCGTCTTCCTCTCCTGGAATCGAATTCTTCGAGGAGCTTGCTGATGCCTTTGGTGTTTTCGCTCATAATCATCGTAACATAAAGGTGTGGAAAACTGAAGTACCGCTGAATATATTTGTGAGAATATAAATAAAATAACAGAAATGTGGTATTTGGACGTCTCCTTTTTCAATATATTTCTTCCTCGTTTGAAGTATAATGCTATGGCACCTGTGCGTTGCGACCGTTCAACACGGGGGCATGACCGGTGTCGTAAACCAGTGTAGTGCAAAAAAAAACGAAATATAAGAACGTCCAACTAGAGCGGTTTTGTTTTTAGAAATTCTCCAAAATAATGCATGTCATCTATATCGTACCGAAATGAATTGTTTTGGTGATTTTCTTATTATGCATCGATGTTTTATGTGAAACCTTATATTAACTTTTTTAAAGAAAAGGTAATAGCTTGTAAACAGTTTACAAACTAAGTATAAAATGTTAATAATACAAAAAGGTATCTGAGCTGCAATTTAAATGTCTCACTTTTATCCAGCGTGAAGCGCGCATTCTGCAAAGCCGGCTTAACAAATTTTGGAGAAAGCGTCTGAAATTAGCTTATTTCATTCCTGCCATTTTTCTGCGTGTCACCTAAACCATTGCACCACGAGGAAGGTGTGTTACTCTTAGACGCGTACTCCGTCAAACAGACTCTGAGTGTCGGAGCATGAAGTTGTTATACTCTCATTTTATTACAATTACTTACCTTGGCAACAAAATCAGAATAACCACTTTGGCATCTTGCACCAATATAGAAGCCCTCTTGGCTGCTCCTTCTGGTAAACCAGAAGACAGCCAGGGAAAATGATATCATCAGCGATGATCGCTTGAATATGTCATGGTTTAAACGGACGTACTGTAGGGCATCGGCCTATAAAAATACCAATACAGTCGTGAAAACTTTAGTACAATTACACAGTACACCAAACCGACAAGTGGCAAGAGGTTTACAAATATATATTTCTTTTCTTTGTGTGGTACGACTCAAAATTTTAGCCATATTATCGAAATCTAAACATTGCTTGATGAGGAATATTTATTAGCTTACAATCTTTTTATCACTCGCAATCACGTGGCCGGTTAACGGTATACATGCTACAGTGAACAGCAATGTTGGAAGGGGGGGGAGATTCTTACTATCGAACCTTAGCGAAAGTTAGATATGCAGTGTATGGCTGGCGAAATCTTTTTCGTAAATTTTGCACCATTATTACTACACATGTATGCACTAACGCGCTTTTTGATTTCTAGATGAGATGCTTTAACACGCGCACCCGTACAATTAAAAAGTTCAAAGTTGATTAAAAGAAACTTTGTGCAAAAATGAATGCCACTCTATTTGAATATATTAAACTAACGGTCATATTTCACGAACGACAATTGATAAGGTTGGAAATGCCTGAAGAAAACAAAATATTTAAAGTCGCAAAATAATGCCCCTCCCTTAAAAAAAAAAAAAAAAAAAGGTTAGAATTGCAAGTGTCGATGCCGGCATAAATCCACGGTAAAGCGCTGGGGCGAGATTGATTTGTACAGAATGGCGCAGCTTTAAATACTTCATTGGACGCCAAGGATATTTGCCTAGATCTTCCTGAACAATACATTCTGAACAGCAATGAGCTAGACAGCTTTCCACACTTTTTGAATCTTGGACCATCATTAAGAAAGATAATACTGCATGCAGAGCCGGGAATGGCTCTGCGTGTATCAGGGAATGACCCTGCGCATTTAGCCTCCTGAGTGTGAGTGAAATGTGCTGCCGACGTTGCTACGTAAATGTAATTACTCTCCCCTCAACAAGGGCATCATAAGTATGCAACACCATAGAAAACAAGACAAATAAAAAAAAAACGGTAAATCAAGGTCATCTGCAACAAAAAATCAGAGTGTTATAGAGTGTAGAATGGCTCTAGTCGAACGACTAGGTCAGGTCGCGTTTGACATCGTGACGATGCTTAGGTTACGTCGGGCACTATGAACTTTGTAGTTGAACTCCCTGGGGCGAATAAGTTCTTTGCAAGTCCAAAGTATCGCTTCAAGAATGCCCCTGGTTGAGTTCGCGGTCAGAAATGGGCGTCCACACCCGCACCCCCTCTCAGGGCTGAAAGTGAACGTCCCGTTGACGAAGGTTGTTCCAGCCAGCGTCCACGCGTTGCTTGCAAGCTGGCGGACTTTTCCTGACAAGCAACCACCTAGCGTAGCCGCTCCCATTGTAAGTGGGCTCGTAAAGCAGCATCGCGTCGAGCATGGTCGTTACGTTCTGACTATGTAACAGCTGGAAAGAAGCAGCTTCAGTGAACTATTGAACGGCCGTGTTGCAGGTGGACGTGATGCACGGCAACACCTCGGTTCACCTCTTGTACGGCGACGTACACAAATATAATGTCTGCGATTTTATTGTTTAGTCGCCCCCTCAGCCAAATGGTCTGCGGATGGTACGCAGTGGTACCAATGTGGCTGGTGTGACTGAGCCGAAATTTTTTATGGGTGAGCTGTTCCATGAAATATGACCCCGGTTTGGGATCAGTACTTCGGGGGCACCGTGCCTAAAGAAGACGCACTCAACAAGAAACTTGGCGGCTTCCACCGCACTTCCCACCGGAAATGCTTTCGTCTCGTTGCATCTTGTGAGGTAATCTGGTTTACACGACTATCCACTGGTTGCCTTGAGTCGACGGAAAAAAAGCGTCAAATCATATTAATTCCGGTCTGCTGACACGTTATGTTTGGAGGCGCAGTTGGCTACAGGAGTCCCGCCGGCTTGGTCGGCGGTTTCTTGCGCCGTTGATACTGACGACACGATTGGACACAAAAATGGAAAGCCGTAGGGAGCTTCATCAGTAGTGATTTCATAGAACCCTTGCAAGTGTCCCGCTCTATTCAAGGTACTCCGCCGTATATTCGCAATTGCATCCTTGAAAGATTTGTTCTCGAAGGCTGGAAGGGATAAGCCAAGAGTCACGGTGTGTTGTAGCCAAAGCTCGCCTTGTACATCACCCCATGTCGAATGGCGAAGGTACCCAGGCAGCACAAGGGTTTGGGCCAATTTTGGAATAGCATTGGCAAAAAAAAGTCCAACGATGGTCCATTTTAGCCAATCTGCTCCCAATATTGTTTATACCATTATAAAGAATCTTCAGTGATGGCCCAGCTTCTCCAATGGCCAACCATTATAGGATTATAGGAAGCACATTGGCATAAAATGGTGAATCTTGGCCTGTCAGTTCCATTCGCTTGCGAAAATTTGATGAACACTGGCAAAATATGGGCATTGTTGGCCTGACAGTTCCATTGGCTTGCCAATATTGGATAAACACTGGCATAAAATGCGCAATGTTTGCCTGTCAGTTCCATTGGCTAGAGAATATTGGATGAACACTGGTATAAAATGGAAAACCTTGGCCTCTCAGTTCAATTGGCATGCGAATATTGGATGAATACTGGCATAAACCGGACAATCTTGGCCTTTGAGTACACTTGTCTTGCTTACATTGAATGAACACTGGAATAAAATGATCAACGTTGGCCTGTCCGTGCCGTTGGCATTCCAATATTTGATGGGGACTGGCATAAAATGGACGCTGTAGCATATTGACTTGCCAACGTTGGATAAACACGAGCTTATAATGATATCTGTTGTCCTGTTAATACCATTGGCTCATCATCGTTTTAACAACAGAGTCGCACATAATGGTCAGTGTGTGCTAGTCTGACAATACCACTAGCTTAATAGTGGAAACGAGTTGGAATTTGCTGGTTTAGACGTGTTCGTTTCGCCTAAACAAGTTGGAATTTCTCGAGGGATTTTCAGTTTTATTTAATTTTGTCAAAACGATTAAAGTGCTTTTCTGCAAAGTAAACAAGAATAACAAGGTAAAAACTTATTGGCGATATTTTGGTCCTTCACTGGACACATTAAGGAGCAACCAGCGAAATGAGCTCATCACGTCCGCCAACTAAAAAACGATGTGTGCATTGTAGAGTCAACACAATAGATCATTA
Organism: Ixodes ricinus; assembly: GCA_037355805.1. NCBI lineage: Eukaryota > Metazoa > Arthropoda > Arachnida > Ixodida > Ixodidae > Ixodes > Ixodes ricinus. The sequence continues at coordinate 10,793 of JAZHYW010016516.1, forward strand.
TATGTTGACTCTATGATCTCGACAGAAAAGCTTCGTACCCTAACTACGGGATTGTGGACTGCACTTCGTGTCAGGTGAAGATACTTCTTTGCGATTGACTCGAACAAGACACTATTTTAAAATGTGGTTATACAATGATGGCTCTATTACTTTTTGGCACTTCTGGTGCCACAAAAAGAGCCCTAATGCCTCAAACATGGCGCCAATGCACTGATAACAGACGACAATGTTGGTCTTGAGTTAGATTCTAGCCGGAAGTGACGTCAGGCGCAAAAAACCTAAACTTAGAAGCGCAAAACAAAAACGAGAACAAAAGTAGGATTGCAAACTCCGCGCTCTACTGGCAACTACATTTTATTTATAAAACATGAACAAACATAATACGTTACTATACCTCGGCAAAATAAATCAAAATTCCGCGTTTTATAAAACGAGTGACGACGCACTGATGCAACCGTCATCCTCCTTTACACTGATTTTGAACCCCAAGAAAATTTTCCTGTCTGTTTTCGCTCCCCAGTTGCCCGGAATTTGTGTTTTATACAGCAAAGCATCACACGGACATTAATCACAGTGGACTTCCAAGTTCCCCGAAGAATATAATATGTTTTACAGCAAGTTGGTGTGCTATGTACGATCGGGTCGCGCAAAAAAAGCATCCGATATCAAAATCCCCGTGTCAAATGCTCCACGACTGACACCCCACCCTGTTGTCACGCCTTCAAAAGGCCAGTTTTATCAGAAGCCCATGACGCGAATCCCAAGATCATGTGGCCGGGTCCTCACCGTGACGGTTGAGCACCCGACGTTTAACTAAGAGCCAGCAAGTGTGCAGGCGAGCGTGTGTCACGTAATCATGGCGTCATTTATAGACCTTCAACATATTAGGATGACATGTAACGATTCTGGTTGAAGCGCGTAATGGGATTCTGCACGTCGGGCTATCGTGCTACACACGTACGATCGCCCACATGTCGTTGGTATTTTAGACTACCGGTGTGGCGCATTCAACATTAATTGTGTGCGTGTTTTTTGTGCGCATGCTCTCCAGTTTTGTTTATTTTGAAGCATAAGCTAGATAGTTTCAATGGTGCCCTGAGGGAACGCCAAAGTGGCGGACGGTTTTCTGGAAATTTATATCGCTCCTTTTTTCCGCATTTAATTTATCATTGTCTCTTTTTAATTTTGTCATTAGGCTCCAAGGTGATTTCGAAGTTTCGTGTCTGTCAGTCCCTTTTCGTCCTCTTGCTGTAGAGTTATCTTGTCTTAGCAATCTCTACTACATTGGGTTTTAGAAATCCGGATAGCAAATATCAGCAGAGACACACGAAATAATTCGACAGAGAGAGAAGTGTGCAGGGGTAGGGTCACGCCGACGGCTTCGCAACGGCTCCGGAAAGGGCGAGAGAGGGTATTGAGAGAAAAGTTCCCCTCCCTTTTTTCCCACGCCGTCACTAATCTCACCGAATCTCTCCTTTGTGAGAAAAGAGTACTCGGCGTCCTTAAGGGAGGAGGACACTGCGCATTCTTAAGCTGACAGTGCCGGGGAGCTACGCGCCCGCCGGACCAGACATCACCTGCACTGCTCTCTGTGCGTGGTTACGGGAGAGAGCGTCATCACGTGATTAAAGATAGACCTGCGATCGGTTCACCGAGCTTCTTAACTTCTTCTGCACTCTCAGCTTATGGGTGGTGGAGCCCAGCCCGCGGAACACACGCACGCACGCACACAGAAATTGGGATCGCATGCACCAAGGCCACACTATAAGGTAGTGGCTGGAAGACGGTGGGGACGGCCTTCTCAATTTCCAACAAGCGCATCCGCGAACTGGAAGTGGGCAGATGCGCTTCGCGATTTATGCATGTTTTTTTTTTGCTTTTTTCTGGCGGGAATAGTTTTTATTAAGGAACAAGAATGGCAAGAAAATCATGTGCATATCAGGACACCGTGGTGTCTTTTTCTAAGTTGTCTGAGTGCATTTCATTGCTTAGCAGACTGTTTTAATCAGGCGAAGCGGCTCGGCATCTCTCCGTCAAGAACGGTGGCTCTAGAGTTCCGATCACCAGCAGCGCATTTCGTCTTAGTGCCAAGCGCGATCTTCAACATGCGGATTGCCAAGACCATGAATATTCTGTCGGCAGCGCCTACACACATCGGTGATCTTCCTTTGTTTTGGCATACAAGTGACCACAGTCTTCGACGGACCGAAGAGACGACGGACCGCCTTCTCTTCCTTGTGAGTGACAAGGAGAGTTCCTCCTGGCCATTGGGGATAGGTATTCTTGCTACAAAATGTACGCTTTGTCACTATTCGATGAGTATGAACCGTATTGAGCTCTGTGAGAGGAATCTCCGACGAGTTCAACGTGTAATCCACACCGATCGGCCCTTGTACAGCGCTATTTGTAGGTGCTTTTTACTTTAATAGACCGGGAGAGACGTTCTGAGTAATTAGTTTTAGTGTTCGAAAATAATTTTTATGTCAATTTTCTTGTTAAAATATGTCTGTCTTCTAGGCGCTAGATGTGTGCTGTAGTAAAACGTCTTTCCGGTACGTCCCAAGCCGAATACCACATAGCGTTGAGTAGTCCTTATTTGCAAGGTTCGGCTTGTTGGGCGAGCGGATTGTCAGTTATGTCACCGCGCCGTGTGAGTGTAATTGCCAGTAATTGTCTTCACACGACAAGCTATTTTATTCGCCTGGTTTATTTTAAATCCTTGATTGATTGAAGCATCAATTTTTGTTCAAGTGTCATGTTCTGACGTATAACGGGGTATTTATTCAACTGTTAATTTAGTAGTGCGTGTGGCACTGGTGAGCTGAAAAGGGAAGCCAATGGTAAGATTTAAAAATTGTAAATATTATGGAGGCAATATGGGTACATTCATAACTACATATTTCCGTGCTGCAAATACCGTAAATCTTAAAAACGTTGTTTTTTCACATCAAAGTAGACATGTCGGTATGAACTTAAATGGCGAGGTTGTAATTTTTAGGACTTGTTAAAGCCAGATGAAGGGATGAGGACGCTATGATGCTGCAAGAGTAGAGCTAAGCAATTTATGAAATAAATTGCTTAGCTCTACTAAATAATCACTATAAATATTTTAATCTAGATTGATCGTGCTCTGAGTAAAGACAAGTCCGACGAACTAAACAACAGTAAACGGCTGGGCCATCTTTTTGAAACAGCGTCTCAGCTGAGATGGGGGAAAGAAAGCACTTTTAAAGTCAGCGTACAAGCTGAGCGAGACTCAAACCTCGACTGAAGACGCTCGCGCGCCCCAGCCTTTACAGTGCTTTCTTTCACCCAGTCTCAGCTGATATACTGATTCCAGCAAGCCGGCCCCGGTGTCTTACGTGCGCATCTATTTATTTTAGAAGGCAGTACTAATTTTTCTATCTAAAAAGATAACAACAAAATATTCGCTGGAAAAGAAAGTTTATAATATGGAAAAGAAAACATAAAAAAGTTGGTAGGCCTTTCCGAGATTTTATGCTTGGAAGAGCAACTGAGCCGATTAGTCGAATAGTTAAATAAAGGGCGGCGATAAATAATGAATATATGTTTGGTTTTGATCTTCATTATTGACAAGCGTAAGAGAGGACTGAGAGCCTTTGAAGACCCTTTACCTGAATCCAAACCCCCGCTTCTGTTTCTTTCAGAATCCTGTGGCCAGGCCCCTGCGTGGAATTCCATCATGTTTCTTCACGGTTCACAGCTTGCAGTGATGGACCCTGGCATTCATTGTTGTTTAAATTTTCCTTCTATCGAAACTTTAATAAAATGTATTGACGGTACACATTGCATTTCAGACTTTCATATTTACCTGCATGTAATATTGACTTAATATTTTCCGCAGGAAATGTGGCTTGTCTACAGCAGCTTTCTTTTTATATATACATATAGTGTTCTAGTGAACACTATAAATACATCTGAAAAGAAAGCTGCATCTCCACTAAAATGGCTGCCGAAAATAGTGCAGCTCGAGCTTAAAATCGGATGCCGCAATTGAAATATCCAGAGCATAAGGTTCGGAGCAAATATTGGATAAGCCAATGCTTAAACGTGGATGCCAATATTGGTTGTAAGACCCACAACCAGTGGTGGTCGAATGATGGCTTAGGTGTTGGTTAAATGGTGGCCCAACTTTGGCTTAAACGTTGAATAAGAGGCGGTCCTACAATGGCATAAATGACGATCCAATATTGGTTCAAATATGGGTGGAATCCTGGTCCAACATTGGCATTAGTGAATGGTCCACCATTGGATCGGGTAGCACTTTCGACAAAAACCAACGTTAGGCTAATATTCGAGCCAAGTTTTGCCAGTGGCGGGCCCATGTTGGTCCAACACTGGCGTGCTGCTTTGGTGGTCAGGATTTGCAAGAAAGCAAGGGCAACTGTACTTCCTTCTCCCTTTGTGTGCTCGATGAGTGCTCCCGGTTCAGATTCGTATCGTTGGACTGCTGCCATAACGCTGACATCCAAAGCGCCAAGGAAACGTTCACCTTCGTCCTCTTTGAAGCAGGCAGAACCGGCCTGGAGAGGGGCCTTCGACAAGCAACTGGTGTCATTGTGCTTCCGTCCGGACTTGTGCACCACAATCTTGTCGAGCTCCAGAACTTGTAAGCTCCACCAGGCGAGGCTCCCGAAGGGGTCCTTTAGATACGCGAGCCAGGAGAGCGAGTGGAGTGACCACAAGGAAGGACTTTCATGTAAATACAAACGGCACCTTGTTATTCGCCAGACTACAACGACTGTCTCGTTTTCAGTCGCTCAGTAGTTCTCTCCTCGTTAGACATTGTCCTACTTACGTCGGTGATGACTCTCATGGCACCTTCCAGCCTTTGGACCAACACCTTGCGTAGCCAATTGCAACTAGCTTCTGTGTGGATCTCCGCTTCAGTGAGCTGGTCGAAATGGCCAAGAATAGGGGTCGTTTGGAATCTTGGTTTGAGCTCATCGAGTGCCCGCTGGTCTTCTTCTGTCCACTCAACGTTTACGGCTTCCTTCGTGAGGTGCGTCATCAGAGCTTAGCGAAGTACACACAAAATTGCCTCGAGTAGTCACTGATGCCGAGAAATCTTATAATGTATTTATTGTCAGATGCCAGCGAAAATGCGGTTACAGCGCGCGTCTTTTCAGGGTTAAGCCGAACCTCCTTGTCGGTCATGACGTGGGAAAGGAACTTTATTTTGATGTAGGTAAACCAACACTTTGTAGACTTGAGTGAGAGGCCGGCGATCTTTAATTCTTGAAGAACCGCTTGAGTCATCTGAGGTGTTTGTCAAAAGCCCGTGAAAATTGTACGACATCGTCGAAATAAAAGAGCTAGCTGTGTTTTTTTTAGACCTACCAGCACGGTGTCTATGTCAGGCTGGAAGGTGGCTGGTGCTGTGCAAAGTCCGAACGACATCGTTTTGAACTCGTACAGTTCGCCGGTCGTGACGAAGAAAGTATTCTCGGGTTCCAGTTAGTCGACGTAATTCTGCTAGTAGCCATTTTTTTCTTCATTTACGAAACATATCGCGAAAAGCACAATCGGGTTAACGTATCATCGATGCGCAAGAACGGATAGACGTACTTCTCATTCCCAGCGTTTAGTCGGCGTTAGTCCACGCAGAGCATAATTGTCCCGTTCTTCTTTCAAGGACGGCTGGGGGCACCCAGAAATTTCTTGCAGTTTGAATAATGTCGTCGTGGAGCATTTTGCGGACTAGATCTTGAATCACCTCCCTTTTTGTTCTTGAAATTCTGGACGGTGACTGGTATGCAGTGAGCGCGTCGTCGTCAGTAACTATGAAATGCAATGTTACCGTTGATTGTCGCAATCTTGATCGTGCGATTAAAGACACGTCGAAATCACTCAGAACGTCAAGCCGCCGTCTTCATTCAGTTAAAAGAAGCATCGATCGGGCCGAGTTCAAGTTCCGAGCGCGGCGTTCTCTCGTGCTGTGATGAAGTCAATTGGTCCGAAAATGTAGCGATTTCGGCTGAGTTATGGAGTTCGTCGATGTGGCCCAATGTGGTAGCTTTTGTAATGTGTTGCACTCTTGTCAACTTGCAACCAGGACAATGGCGCACCTTTTTTTAAAATTTTGTTACTTCTCTAACGACACCGATTATTTTTTTTGAAAGCATCGGGACGCTTCCCTCGTGCAGAACGTCGCTGTAGGAAGCTTCATAGGCTCCAGCAGCAAGTTCTCATGGTTTGTGAGTACTGGCACCGCGGAAGACGTCGCTTTGGGCTCCTCCAATGGTTGGATAGGTTTTCGTAGCGTAAGCCGGTTTGTACCGATATTTATTACTGAGCTGTAACCACACAAAAAGACCATTCTGAGGATATAGTCCTTCGCACAGCATTGCAGAATAACAAATTTTACGGGCAGATCTCACCTCGGATTTAAACTCGTGCAGTGCACATTAGATTCGCCTTTATTATGCAACATCAGGCAATCTTGAGGGCCATCCTATGAAGTCCTGACTTTGCGAAGACGGTGTGAAAGCCTTCCACTGAAGACCGAGTAGTTTTTTTCGGTGTCCACGAGTGCCTACACGTAGTGACCGCCTATGGTCCCGCTAACTCTGCTGGGCACCATTAAAGGGGCGTCGCTCTCATGCATGGCGTCCGTCGAGTGGGAGGTCTCCAGCGTTTGTGTTGGGTTTTTGCGTCGTCGGTCTACCACACGTACACATCCTGGTGTTGCGTGCTTCGTTTTCAGGGAACGAGAAAGCCAAGTGGCTTTCACGTTGGAGTCGGTGCATCGGCGAAGCAGGACGTCCCGACGAGGGCGAAAGGGATTCGCGGCGAGGTGCAAGCTGGGGTTCTGAGGTAATCGGGGATAATCTTCGTTCTCCCGTGGTCGCTCATCTTAGCGCGGACGTAAACATTTCCGGTAGGGGAAACAGCGGTAGAGGTTGCCCAAACCGGTGGGGCAACATCTGCGGGTGGGCCCATCCCACTGCTGGGATGGGATTCCCCGCATTGGTAACACAGCAGGCGTTGGTTTGCCGTCATCCAGAGGTCCATCGTCCTTGGCGAAGGTCGCTCTGGGCGGATGTACTGCGCGCTCAAGCTTTACGGCGTGGTGATGCTTTATACGGACAAGCAAGGGGCGGTGCACATTCGGCATTTGTGGCGTAGCTCAGCGTCGGTATCTAAGGCGGCGCAGGGCTCACAAGAGCCTGTGGGTCGATGGTTCTCTGAAGCCGTCCACGCATAACTTCGGCAATACACAGCCATGCGGCGGGGGGGGGGGGGTCAGACGTCAATGAGCCAATTGGAGTGGAGAGCTCTGCTTGTTAGCATCTGCTCGATGTTCATTGCTTTGAAAAAAACACTCATCGACGGTCATGGGAGGGTTGTGGACGATTCCACCGATGATGTTTCTTTTCAAGCATCTCATGTGAACGCCGAGTTGGTTCTCCTCGGAGGCATGAGTGTCCGCCTGCCTACTCAGCCGCAGGTCATCTTCAACAAAGCTGGCAAAGCTTTCGGTGTCCCCGATTCCTCACCTGTAGACGTTCTTCGGCAGGCTGCCTACGATGATGATTCACAAAGGCCAGCTTCAGCCCAGTGACGCAGGCGTCCCACGACGTATCCGAAGACTCCTGTTTATTGAGTGATTTTCTCTTTTGAGAAGTTGACATTTTGATTGCGCTGCTCTGTGGTGATTTCAGTATGACGGCTATGGGTTCTTAATGCTTAGGCCTGTCTTCCACACCCTCGTGATCTTAACGTTGGAATGCCGCAGTCGAGTTCTGCGGCGGCTGGGTGCCAATGACTGGTTTTGTTGACGGTTTGATGTTGATATTGGATTGCAGAAGATCAAACTCCGGTAGTTGGCCTTCAGTGCGATGGTTTGCTCGTGAGTCTGCTTTCTCCTCAAAGTTTTCTTTCGCTGTGGATCAGATTAGCACTGCAGGACTCCGAAGGGTAAGCTGCATGGGTGGTGCCACGAACCTCCAGCAAAATGTAAAGAATAAAACTTCATAAGGCGACGAAAGTTTGAAGGAAACTAAACGTTTAATGGGGCTAACCTGTGCAATAATAAATTAAAAAAGGCTAACGCCGCTGGTGTCGCTCGCAGTGTAACAGCAGGATCAAGCGATGAGGTCAAACAAACTTGTACGGCGAAGCACAGAAATAATCAACCTTCCCTGGTTCCGTACATTAAGAGGCTACAGGGTCTTCCACCCTTTTTGAACCTTTTGCTTCCATAAAGAAAAAAATACGTCACACATTGTCGGGAAGAGAACCCGAGACACACGCGTTTAGCCAAACGCGCTGCCGATTTGGCAGGTATTACGCGGCAACACAAAGTCTTGTGTTCTTCAATTGTCGCAGCCGACGCTCACGTTAAATATCCGTCTTGCTGGCAGGGGCCGCCGCACCTTTTTCGAAAAATACCCACGTCGCTTCCATTTTCATTCCTGCGAGAACATCAAGAATGCACAGGGATGGTGGTGTCGGCTGTACCATATTATGTACGGATATTTAGTTCATATATAGTGCATCACAGGTAGTTTCTTTGAAGCATTTTTTATCCATGTCGGTGCAACAAATTGCTCTTGAAAGTGCTGAAATGTTTTGCCCTTCAGTAGCATCAGGGGTTTAGAGTTACTTCTTGTGTGAGGAAACAAATGACGAACAGAATACAAATAGCTGGCACAAGCAACATTTTTCTTATTTTATTTGTCTAAATTTCGCAAATTAAGTTCACCTTAAGTCGGGATGCGGCCGACAGGGCGGGCTGTGGGAACAAATCCTACAGAGTAAAAATCACACCAACGTGGTGTGCATCCCGTTTCAGTACACGTTATCATGTCGCTAAACACACCATGTACAAGAAGTGCCTAGTGACTTGTGTTTTTTTTACACTGAATTTTCCCATTCTTTCAAAGTGTTGGCTATGTTGGAACTTAAATGACCACTGATATCCGCCCCCACCGTCCACACGCCAAAATTAGGAATCTTTATGTTAATTATGAAGTTGAGAAATTTGAAGAAGCCAAGGTAGAGCCAAATCAGACCAACTTGGCCAAGAGATTGGGTATCTCGGCCGTTATGTTCCAAACAAGTGCCAGCGTTCTGCTTCACTTCCTTGTACTTCGTCTGTTATCTACATTCATGGGGCCAACGCGTGAAACAGGTGTCAGAGTTTGGCACACTGCCAAAAAGTTGGGGTCCCATCTTGCATTTCCTGTTCCAAACCTCCAAAATAAGTTACAAAGGTAGCCTCATTCCTGACAGTTGGAGTGTTGTCTGGCACTTCTGCGCCTCAATTCTCTAAAGAGTGCCAGAGTTAGGCAATCAATGCGCGTCCTGTTTCAGCTGGTTTATTTATGCTTTGAGATAGATCATCGATGAGGCATTGTTAGGGAGCGGGTAGATCGTGATTTCATTAAATACAAATTGTGTAAAATTATGCTCGCAAGATGTTTCATAATATTTTTAGTGTCTTCATTTCTTCTGCCCGCAAAGTTTGGCTGCGGCTGGGCCATAAAGCGGTGATTTTTCAACCGCGAACTGGACCAAATTGTTGTACTCGTGATAGTTACGCAATTCAATATCCGGTCGGAAAAATTGCATACATTTTAACGGCCCCAAAATGAGAGCGATTCGGCTTGACCGCAACTGCTGCCATCTAGTGAGCGCTGCGCCGGATTGATATAAGCCGGCGTCCTCAACACATGACATTTTAGGAGATACGAGGGTTGTCCGTAAATTCAGGTTCCCAAGGAACTGCAGTCGCGAGGAACGCTGTTACGCGGAATCCGGCGACACTGGCGTGTAGGTTGGTTCCCCCTCTCCCAGTCCCTGCCCCGGGGAGCCGTCTGCGACGCTCAGTCTTGGCTTGGCAGCCGTTAGAGATGGAGCTCCCACTCCCTTCTCTCGCCAGGTGCGAATTACGCTGTGTGATTCGTTTTTTGTGTGAAAAAACGCTACGCCGGTGGAAATTCATTCCCAACTGTGTGAAGTCTACGGAGAAAAGATTATGAGTATACAACACGTGCGCAAAGGGTGCAGATAATTCAAAGACAGACGTTTAGACGTCCATGACGAACAGCGTTCTGGACGGCCCTTGGTTCAAACAAACACTGTCTGCGGAAAAAGTGATGGCGAGCGTCTTTTAGGAGAGGAAGCGGTTATTGTTGTGCGAATTCATGCCTGCCGGTACAGCTATCAATGCGGACCGCTACAGTGAGACGTTGAAGAACCTTGGCCGCGCGATTCAACACAAGAAGAGAGGTATGCTCACGAAGGGAGTGCGTTTCCATTAGTACAGTGCTCGTCCGCACATCGCCCGAGTAACAAACGATCTCATCAACAAATTTGGATGGGATACTGTCACACATCCCCCCTACAGCCCAAGCATAACCCCAAGTGACTACCATCTCTTCCCTGAATTGAAGAAAGACCTGGGAGGGACGCATTTCCGAATCGGGGAGGAGCTGAAAGAAGAGGTTTTAAGCTACCTTCACGGCGCGGCGGGAAAGTTCTACGATTCAGGCATAAAGAAGACGGTACACAGCATGCAAAATGCATTGATCTCAACGGCCATTATGTCAAAAATTAGGTAAGGTCCAAGCTTTCCAAAAATGTATTATTATATGCAAATAAACATGTTTTTTTATTGTGAAAAATTAGTGGGAACATTATTTTACGGACAACCCTCGTACATTGCAGAAGTGAGCTCACCTCTGCGTGTTTTGCTTTCTGATTGACCAAAGTCCACGTCTAGCGAAAAAAAAAGAGGCTCGAGGTTCACTTCAGCACTTCTTATAAGTCGTCAATGCGAAAGCATGCACGTCATTCTTCCGGTCCGTTATTTCGTCTGGAGCGTATTTGCGTCGACGGCAGAGCGCGCCTTCTTCTCGCCCCTCTGACATTGGACGTTTCGCATTACCAGCGCATTGCGTAATCGCAGCGCCATAGGGTGGCGGCTTTTTAAACTGAAACGCGGCGGCAAATGGGAGCCTCGTCAACGCGCTCGAGCCAATTGGACCGAAGGCGAAGTCCATCAGCTCTGCTCAGGTCCTTTGGGATTTGAGAAACTAAGTGCCGTTTAGCTAAGCTTTTTGTGTGGTTCATAGCTAGGAGCTTGCTTCACTTGGAGAAAGGATTTAAGGTGCCGTTTTGCACGGCTTCAAAGCTGATTACGTAGGCTTGCTCCATGAGACGGTTAATCATTTCGCATTAAAACCAGAAGCGGCCGTGACTTTACGGTACCGCGCCCGATTCAAACTGGTGGGAACTCACGTAAAATCTTAGCGACGGTGGCGTGGTGGTGGCAATATTGGTTTAATCTTTATTTCAAGCATTCGAAAACATAAACCAAGCAAGTCCAGAGTATTATTTGGAGATTGGCATAAATCGGAAAGATTGCAATGACAACAATTTGATCCAGACTGCATCTGTAAAATTTCGGTTCGGTCGCGCCGGCACCATTCATACTTACCGTACAGGCCGCTGTTCTTCGTTGAATCAAGTGATTGTCGCTTGGTTTAAAACCGACGCTAAAAAGTAAAAACGGCATTCGTTGACATTGAGCCTGGTAAAGACAACGAAATGCAGAAGGAGCTTAGATGCCTTGTTCATCTCCCTTCCATCTCGCCTCAACACCGGATTTTGTGTCTTCGTATTTTTGTGAGCCAGCGCAAACCCCACTTCAAGCAAAGTAGAGTAGTGGGGGAAACACGTGACATCTCTCCTTAGGACGGGTAGGACAAAAACGCTTGGACAAATACTCGTCACATGTCTCGCTCTGAATCGCGAATTGGCCAATTGTGGAAATAGTCTTCACCGTTTGCCAAGTCATTATAATGGTTATATTGAAAAGAAGGTCCTGTTTTCGAAATGCGCTCTTCAGTGTCATGCGCCTTTCGTGTGTTGGAATCGCGGCCGCGGTTTTTGAATGCTGCAGAAATAACCCCCATCAACCGAAGCAGGCGTTGTTTGTAAGCGTTGTATATAGCGGCAAAAAAGCACCTGAATTACCATTGGCTCAGCTAAACTAAACCTATATTCCCAGTCCTAAGGAGACACAAGGCATAGCAACGCAGATGCTTTGTCACGGAAGCCGGCGGGTGTTTTCAACGCCAAAGAGGACGCGCCTAAGAAATAAAGCATGAATAAAAAAGCCGGGGTTCGCCGCGCCTGCGTAGTAGCGGAGTGTGATGTCGCCGCCGGAGTGTTGTGTGTGACAGAAAGAAGTGGTGTGCTGCTTGTAGGGATCTGTTGCGTGAAGGGATGCCTTTCGCGTTCCTACACAAAAACAATCTTAAATGTCTGCCGATCTCTGTTTTTTTTTCAACTGCCGGAATACGAGCATAAACACGTTTCACTAGGCGCGCTTTTATGTACATATATATATATATATTATATATATATATATATATATATATATATACTTTTTTTTTGTATATAAAGAGAGTCATTTTTTTATGTGGTCGACGTTCTCTTTTCTCGACCTTGAGTTCGCACTGCTTTGTGCTGCCTGAATCCAATTATGCCTTTATAGCGGATTAAATGATATCGGTGTTTTATTAGTAACTGCTCTGCAAGCATAATTCTAATGGCAGTCCTGCTTCACTTTATACCTACACGGTCCATCGTGTTTCATTTATGAGTTCTGATTGTAAGAAAAACAGTCTTGATTATATTTAACAGTCTGCTTCCTTCTTTATAGAGAAGTATCAGCTTTGTAAGTGTGTCGAGAATAAGTTGTATATGCTGCTTTCTAAACTTCTTGAAAAGATCAAAAATCTTTTTTTTTGTTCATGTATGGGATTGATTTTACAAACATTTAAATGCAACGGACCATACAAGGCAGACTCACACGACACGCGGCCCATACAGAACAGACGCATGTGCGACTCCTGGCCGATAAATGGGTTGATACGCACAGCACCCGTTTAATATCGCACCGGAACACGGACGTAAATATTATCACGACATTTCTATGAAAATATTGATCCAATTCTAGGCCGTTGGCAAAACAATGAATCCGAATTAACTTCCAAAAATTGGGGCGCGGTGCAAAACACATTTTCGGCGGGCTTTGGCCAAGTGTCGCCGTGATGCTTGGGAACGGAGACGATGACATCTGACCTTCGTGTTTTCAACACTTATTTCATTTGCCTTTGTCCGAAATATTGTAAAAAACACTCTTGCAAACCACCCCCCTCAAAAAAATTAGGCATGCCACGGGCCTTTTTTTAGCACTTTTCTCACATATTAGGCTCTTCAGTGGCTATCCATTGTAAAGCAAAAGTTTTGTACGACCCAAATTCCCATACTAGAGTTTGCTTTGGTAGTCAAAGCTTGAAAATTTCTCTTGATTCGGCAGTCCTGTGGCGTACCAGAGGAAAACAAAACAGAACTTTGTCATAAAAGCGCCATAGAGCCAAACCTAACAAGGCCCAACTTAGGCCCTCACGGTTGCCACACCTTGGCCAGGCTGGGCGATTTCTTGGTATCATACCTGGGCCAAGTATGATATATGTTTTCAGTCTTAAATGCGTCCGAAGCGCGTGAAGAAACAACTAACAAACATATTTGCGAAAAAATGTACCGATATCGCCAGCCAGTTTGACCAAGCAACCGCTACCGAAATGCATCGTGGGAACGTGGGTCTTTCGGCATATGCGACAACCTCGCTGGAACGTCTAGCGTGTAGAGCAGGAGAGGGCACTAGCTCTCTCGTGCACTGCCGTCTGCCTCCTGTGAACTCAAATTGTGGCGCCGTAACGCAAGCGCGAATGCTTAGTGAGATCGGTCTATTCTGGTACTCTAAAAAGACCGTTAAAATTTGGAACTTCCATCGCCAATTTGTCTTTTTTTTTTTGTGCTGTCCTGGGGCAAGGCATTTTTTTTAAACGCTAAGTTGTCTCAGTAATAAAATATGTTTTTTTTTTTGTACAACTGTGAAGAATTTTCGATCCTGACGTCGAAGCATATCAATCCGAGACCTGAAGAGTTAATGACGACAAATTGGGCGCATCCTAGATATTTCTTCATACATTAAACATGGCGGTACTCGGCGGTTGAGCTAATGCGTTGAGAGGGCCGCCCACCCGGCTGAACGGGTAGCGTTTCGGTGCGGGATATGATCTCAATAACCGCTCACGCAGCACCTTTGCTAAATCGACCGTCACATCGCTCACTGCTACAGGCCGTTTTCTTCGTTTTTTTTTAAGTACTTTGAGAGTAATTAACTGTCACTGAAAAGTGACGTGTCGTCTTCAAGCAAGGAAAAATCACGTAAAATACTATCGTGGTTGTCCGGGATGCCGGACAACCACGACGGCCCTACCTCCTGTTTGAAGCGATCCAAAAAGTCAAAGAGTGCTTCATTTTGCTACTTATATGACAAATTCGAGTATTTTTTTTAACAAGCTTTCTGAAGATATCATGTCTCTGAATTTACACCGTGTTCAAGTATGTTATTTTTAGGGTGATTTCTTCGGATCATTGTAAACGTTTGCAATAATGAGAAATAGCAATATTTGGGTGGTCAGTGGCACTTTAAGGTGAAAAAATTCAAAGACATACTTTTATTGCACTTCCCATAAAACATGGAAACTCTTTGCAAATGCAATTACGAAGCAACGATCAGGTTTAATTTTTTTATATGCTACTGATTAGAAATATTAATGTATTTCTGTGTTTATCACTAAAGCGTTTGATATGGCTTTTGAATTGGAAGTATTAGGACTTTATTGGGAGCATTAGGATTATCAGAAGTTTCGGGCTTACATTGAAACCATAATAATTGACATTTTAAAAAAATACTTCCAGAATTGAACGATCAGCAAGCAGACGGTTTCAATATGTGAGTTTGGCACCCCAATATTTTCTGCCAGGATCCTTGAGCAAGTACAATCAGTGATTCAAATGTTTAATTTTGAATAGTAGATGCCAGTTTTCGTACCATTGATTTCGTACCACATAGTTCAATGAGTACGCTCTCTTCATTTGTTGACGTAATTTTATATACATTGACATATCATTGTGGTAGTTTGAGTTGGTTTACATGGAATACTAGGAAAACGTTTCGGTGTAACTCTCACATCCGCAGAATTTCACATAAATTATAACTATCAATCAACCATACATTTCGTTTGTCAGTAGGAGTTTGTAGCATTTAATTGATAATAGGATATTATAACTCTTATAGACCCATGAATAAGCTCAAGGTTTATCCACCTGACACTTGCAGTGCTTTCAAAACCTCCCACTAAAGTAGTACCCGATAGGTAATTAATACTGGACTTGCTTTGATGTGCGTCAAACTTAACATAAAACTCTGCTGAAATATAATCTCAACATAGTAAAATTTGAGCCACAAGAAAGCCATAAAAACTAGAGAAAACATAAAAATCAAAGATATGAATCATTTCCGGTAGCGTGAGTTTACGAGAACTGAACACCACCTTGCAAGTGGTTTTCAAAACGAACCGCCAATCGCTAGTTGCGGTATCATACAAGCACCTATTTCATGGGTCACTATTACATTGCATAATTTATTTAACGACTAAAAAAATTAAACCAGTTATGCGGCTTGTTTCTGAAGAAATACTCCTTTTACACATGCAATCCTTATGAAATGAGTGTCCGGCAACTTCTACATCAACGGCGAAAAAGTGATACTCTTATTTATTTCACAGCTGTCCTCGGCACTCTTGTCAGTTACGCAATGGTGCGATAGACAGTGAAAGTTAAGGCACTAAACAAAAGCGACAACTACTTTACGAACTAGGAAATAACCGCGAAACAATTGGGGTGCGGGCCTTGTCTGAGCCAGGATTGTTATGCACCAAGAAATATTTGATGCAGGCAAATAAAGTGGAACTACATAGGTCACCGAGAGAGCCAATGCTCCAACGACAGCAGAAGGGACATTTGTTTAGCATTAAATGAAAAGCTATAGTGCGGCTTTTGATACATTGGCTTGAAATATTCGAAGACAATTAAAATGAATTGAAAAAAAAAGTTCTGGCTGCCAACGTTTAGTATGTCAACCAGATTTCGGAACCCTTTACCAAATCAGCTATAACGTAGCCAGGGTAACAAATGAGGATGAACCTATGAGAGAGTTCATGCAAGACGTGATTATTTGTTTAAGGTCCATACTAAAAAGAAATCTACTATCGAAGGAAAGACCTGAAACGACTGGTCATGTAATAATTAAAAAGAGGCTATAATATTGCCACCAAGGTATTCCTGTCAATTTACGTACATGCGTAGGAGGCTAGTTTGTTCTGCTAGACATAAATAAAATTGCAGTTAAATGTGATTTTGTTTCCATTTTTCTTACTACGAGTTGTTAAGAAGTAAAGTAGTCTTACTACAAAATTAGGTAATGTGGTTTAGCGCTCTTAAAAAGACGAAGTACAGGGAAGAAGACTATTAGGTACGCCAGTTCAATTGGCGGACTGAGCAGTTACACAATGGCTGCAAAGGCTTCGATTAATACTCCCAGACCTTGTTACAGTTCTGGTATGTGAACAGTGGAAGCAGTTACTCCTTCAGGGTGGCGAATCATCTGGAGAGCTGAGAAATTATGAAAACCCAAAAGAGCCTTGACAAACGTAGAAAGAGCACACCGCGAAGCTTAAAAGTCTGTGGTACCCCATTCGTTTCAATTATGCCCGGACAATAGAAGGTAATTCCTAGAAAAATGAGGGCATTTTCTCAAGCACTTTTTGAAGTGTTTTTAGCATTGTGGCACGACAGTGGAGTGAAATGCAAGAGTGTTTTGGGTTTAATTCTCCTTCCGACTGATACAGTCCACAAGTCGACTCAAAAAATATCGCAAAGCAAGTACCCATCTCCAACAAATTTGGGAACTAAGCGTGACAAAGGTCCACATGCGCCTACGTCTCGGGTTCTTGGTTTCTCAGAGCACAAGGTTTAAAGGTGAGTCAACTCGAATAGGCTAGATTATTTGTAAGACAGATGGTGGGAGTGTTTTTGCTACCTTTCGTTTATTTACATTGTGGTTAATTGATTGGCTCTTTGTATTACTATTTATTATTTAACGCCACGACAGCATTAGCAGATTTGTACACGTTATTAAAAATTATGAATTTTATTAATACGAATAAATAAACATCAAGAAAATAAATTCATGCGAATTTATAATGTAAACCTATTTTAGACGGCATATATCGCCAAACGGTGGCAGAGGAAAATAGCAAGGAACGGTAATTACAGATAGAAATTAAATTATAGATTGCGTATTTATACCAATTTTCATTAGCTTTAAACATATGTGGTGCGTTGGTTTGGACGTCGGTAAAGAAGATAATTGAGTTTTTTTTTTCAATATAGAAGCAGAAAAATATGACCAGATAACTTAAAATTTAAGGTCGATTAGAAAACAAGTGTAGCCGCACGTATACCGTGCCTACCGATTCTTGATGCCGTCCAGACGCATGTAGCACGGGTAGGCCATACCACAGTTCGGTGTACTCAGCAAAATATCAGATGAGGCAACGCCGCCATTCCTACACAGCGACAGCGGTCGTTCCTCTTGTGTCATGGCGCCGCAACGCGCCGCTATCGTGCGCCCTTGGAAAATCTAGATAAGCGCGGCACTCGAGAGAACAAAGATTATTCCGTTCCCTGGCACCTGGCTGGCTGCATGTCTCATGCTACATCATCTGGCGACGAGAATGGGGGCCAACAGATAGCCGCTCTCGTCAGTGAAGGGTCGACAGAGCTACAAAGCTTCGGGGAAATGTCGAAATTTTGGGAATTCGACACCTACGTGGAAGGCGGTGACGAGGACTTCAACTCGTATGTTGAGCGGTTCGAGCACTACTGGAAGGTGACCCAGATCAAGGACAGCAACGTCAAGAAGTCCGCCTTCATCACCGCCCTCGGTAGACGCCCGTACAAAACCCTGAAGGACCTGCTGCTGCCTGCGACCCCGGAGGACAAGTCGTTCGAGGACCTGGTACAAGTCTTGAAAGAACACTACGCTCCAGGAAGCCAAGTAATAGCAGAAAGGTTCAAGTTTAACCGGCGGTACCAGCTGGTAACCGAGACAGTTTCGACGTTTGCCGTGGAACTTCGACACTTGGCAGCCAATTGCGCGTTCGGAAACTTCCTTGACGACGCTTTGCGCGACAGGTTTGTCGCGGGTCTCAGGAATCCAGCGATTCAAGCAGCGCTACTTAAGAAGAGAGAGCTGAACTTCGAGACCGCCTGCGAGCTTGCAAGAGCCACCGAACTCGCCGAGAAAGAGTCCAAGGGCTTTAGACCGTCGGAGAGTGTCGTCCCAGGTGAAGGGAGCGTAAATTCAGTCAGCAAAAAGGGCCGGCCACAGCACAAGAATAAGGTGAGCGCACCTTCAAGTTTCTTTTCAAACGGCACCTGCTATAGGTGCGGAGAAAAGCACGACGCCAGCAGCTGCAAGTTTCGCAGAGCAAGATGTCACTGGTGCAAGAACGTCGGGCACTTAGCCAAAGCATGCATGAAGCGGAAAGGGAAGCCCGTTAACGCGTTAGAGGCGGAGCGCGAGCATGACCAGTTGCAACTCTTCCACATTCGAGAAAGCAAGCAGCTGCAGCAACCTTATCTGGTGGAAGTCAAGATCGTAGGGCGGCCGGTCAGCATGCACATAGATACCGGAGCAGCCGTATCTATTATTAACGAAGAAGTCTACGCCCAACTGCCAAAACAACGGGGGCTGGGACCATGTGCGCTTGGCCTAAA
>JAZHYW010016517.1:0-16314 GCA_037355805.1 Ixodes ricinus
CGTAAGTGATGACGTCACAACATGGCGTCTGGGTCCAAACAAAGCGTTGCTAGGGACGTTGCTATGGACTAATGCATGGAGACTCCACATGAGGCTAGATTTTTGCTTACAAGTAAGTAAACAATTTTTTGTAAGCAACCAAACCTCTTGATATCTAATTATGAAGATGTTCTTGTCGTCTCAGTGTCGTATCGCAACGATGAAAGCCATTTCTGAAGTCTTACACTCCGCTTTGCTTTGGTAGCAGACGACACGATAGATTTGCTGGCCTCTGTTGCAGCGGGCGTCTTCATTAAACGAGCGACAAAAACAAGTGCATCACCATGGCCGTAAAGGCCTCCGCAATGTGCGTTTTTTTCCTCTGAACAACCCAGCTTAGTTACGAGGGGTGAAAATGCAGCAAAATCAAACCACGTCACGCAGATCAGTTACGACGACGACCTGAAGTGCATTACCGGCGTAGTGCAGGCTACCATGAGAAACAAATCGTACGCCGTCGAGGTAAGTCGTTTGTTATTATTATTATTGTGGTTGTCAGGTTATTAAAGAATTGCATGTCTATCGCGATTTCGCAGTATTTTGCTTTTTTTCCCCTTGGTATACATCAAATTCCGTGGATGTGCTCTTTTGGTGAAGATCTTCATCGAACCCGCGATGCGAGTACAGTCTGTAATAGACTCACCTTATGTTTTTTATCCAGTTCTTTCGCGCTTTGGGGTCTTGCGGAAATCTGAAGAAACTGCAAGAATCTCTCTCCACGCGATGGTTACAACCAGGTATACGAAGCACCCTCGCATAGCGCGAGTCCGCAAACAAAATTTGGGATCTCAACCGTTCGCCTAAAGTGCTTTTCTCGCGGGTGCAATGCGATCTTTTAGCAGACTATCATCTCGATCGACGCCCGGACTTTCGATAAACCATATTTTGCATCGCACCCCACTATGAAATCTTAAAAGTGTATGAAACTAATTATATTTCAAACAAATGCGATGTCAGAATATCGTCTTTATTCACACGATTCAAACGACGGCCCCACTTGGCCGGCGGGCGTGTGGCAGACGGCATACTTCTTGCATTCGTCGTCTGCTGCAGGCATCTTGAGGACCGGAAGTTGCAGTCGTAAATATTTCAGAAACGAGCGATTACCGGCACACTTCTGTCGAAACATATATGACATTCAAGCTTTCTATATCTGTGATTTTTAGAAGTTTAAATCCTACTCCTGATTTTTGAACGGTCGAGTTTTCGTAGCGAAACCGAGCCACATGTATTCGTCCATAACAACGACCCTAGCAACGGTTTGTTTGGACCCATGACGTCACACTTACGGAGTCAATGAGCCGAGTGCCAGCCTTTCGGCGTCGCCTGACCAGCACGCGCGCTCGTGCAAGTGCAAGTACCGTTTAGATCAACATGCTTATGCTTATACCTTCGGCTTCACTCGCTCACTAGGGTGGAATGATTACATTTATATTTGCCAGCCCAATAATTCTTCGGGTGTGTGCCTACTCTTTTGTGTTTACTATTCTCGCCTTCGTTTTTACTACCTTTACAGACACGCTCCCTTCACAATCTTGGGGTTAACGTTTAGTTTTTTGTTGTCTTAGTAGTACTATAAACGTCTGCTGGTGGGGCTACGCAAGCGAATTTTCGAACGCTCTCGCGAAACGCTCTTACGCTGAAGAAAAACTGTCAACTCAAAACGCTTTTTGGACCTCCGCTTTCCATTCCGGCGAAGCGGGCCGCGCATGCGCAGTTCCGCGGCCTCAGAGCGGAGCGGAAAAGAAACGGTCTCACTAAAACTCTCTAGTGATTCAACTTTTGTATTCATTAACAGTTTAAACATTGCAGAGCCTGGCAAGTACCGATCCTCTGCTTCTGTCGGCCAGGAGGTGCTGCAGCGTCATGAAGACGCGAACATAAAAGAGGCGACTCCCCTAGCATCCGCGAGACACGACCATTCAATGAAGAGGTGAGGCGGCGTTCTAATGTCCCCCATGCCCTATCCACGGGCGTAAACCAGTGTCTGTCAGCGTCTGTAAACGGGTGCCAACATTTTCTTGCCGGAGGTCTTATCTAAACCTAAAAACTACAGGTCTATATGCCTGTATTTGTCGGCCAGCGGGCGCTGTAGCGTTCACGAGACGCTAACACAAAAGAGGCGATTTCGTTAGCGTCCGCGAGACAGCTTCACTGTGGTTGATCGAACGCCATTACATCAAAACAGGTTTTAGAGGCCGGGCTCGTTTTGTAGCGTTAGCTACACTGGCCGAGGTTGAGCAATTTCGCGTGGCTCTCATATTGAGCCAGTACGCCGTGCTGCGCAAGCGCGACGAGCAGTGACGTCAAACGGCGCACAGCTGGCGGGGCGGAGCCGCCGTCGCCGCGGGCTCCGCTGCCACCGCGCGCGCCTCGCCAATCTGCGCAAGCGCGAGGAGCAGTGACGTCACACGGCGCACAGCTGGCGTGCCGGAGCCGCCGCCGCCGCGGGCTCTACCGCCACCGCGCGCCTCGCCGGTCTTCGCATTCCAGAGGAGTGACGTCATAGCCGCGGCAGACGCACTGGCGCCGCCGCGTGCCCAGCCGTGTGCCTCCGTTGCGCAGTAGCCAAGTCTGACGCTGCACCGGAGCTGCTTGAGAGCGCCTTTCATTTTGTGCGCATAAGCTCACGCTACGTATATCCTGGCATAGCCGAGCTAAGCCACCGAAATTTTTTATCGAAGCTCGGTTTAGAGAAAGCGCAGCCCAGTTTAGAAAAATGCCCTTTATCAAAAAGGAGACGCTGCTTAACTCTTTCCTGACCGCGGCCATAGGCCGTCGACCACCGGTGATCGATGGTTTCCCAGCGCCGTCAAGAAATTGAGTTTTGTGCGGAGAATAATGTTCCACAATCTCGTGGATAGCCGAAGAACTCTAGTTTCGGTTTCAACGTAGGTTTGAGCTTTATCCCAAGCTTGTGGGTTCTCAAAAATAGTCTTGGGAACGGTGGTTGCACAGGTTTGACATGGCTTGCATCAGTATTCGTAACAGAGATGGCATTATTTACGTAACTAAACTGTATCGTGGCATATTTGTTTAGACCAGAAGTGCTCTAGGGACACTTCGAAAGATGTTATAGGAGTTGCTTAACCGATGATTGTCGGTAAGCATCACTATAATTTCCAATGCTGTCCTGAGCCGGCGTGCTTTTTGATGTTCCCAAAAAGGCGAACACAAATTCTACATATGAGGGAACTACAATCGAGTCTATGACAAAACCAAGGTAGAACACAAGGAAAGCATTCTGCTGGGGATATGAGGTGTACTATCTGGTTTTCACCAATACAAGCAATCCTTCGTTGAAAGGTACACCTGTTACGGCGGCTAACTCTTCGACGAACTGAAAATAGACAATGTCAGGTAGAGTACACTAACCTCCAGAGTTCATAGCCGTGGGTGTGGGGTACATTCCTTATATTCAGAATGTTTCTTATCCGTCGTTTAGTTTGACATAGCTGCAGAAGTTTCGGCATTTATACGCCTTCTGAACGTGCACTGCGTGTTCCAGAAATAAAATTGAAAAATAATTTTTCTACATTATATTCACCTCTCTTTATTTTGAAACAACAACTAAGTGGCCACATTTTTATGTGTCATATTGCTCCTTACGCAAGTTAGTTGGGAAAATAAATGCGTTTTCACGGATCCTTTGAAAATTGCTACTTTTCCCGAGGCCAAGAAAGAGTTAAAAAAGGCTCCCCTACTTCGCGCGTCTATCACTGCGGCACGTGTTAACCCACCCGGCGCACCCGTGAACGCCACTTCGCGGTGACAGTCTGTGGCGGCTTATTACAATAATGTTAACCCACCTAGCCCACCCATACACGCCGCTTCGCGGCGGCCGAATTTGCTAAAAAGATGCTCATTGCCATTTTCTCTAAACTGAGCTTCTCTACGAGGCGATTCGATAATCTGTGGTCGGTGAAATGGCGTTCGCTAGAACAAGCGTCTCTAAGCCGCATCTCTCCAGCGAGACGCGACCGTATGCGAAGCGCAAGCTCGTCTGCTACTTGAACAGGGTTTGCGATGATGTCAGAAAGCCGAGCTCTCATTGGCTGATCAAAAAAAAAAAATAGTGGGTAGACCTCAAGGCATATAGCTTTGAGGTCTACCCACTATTCTTCGAATCCAAGCTAATCAGAGCTCGGTGTCCGTCTGACGTCACCGCAACTCGCGTGAAGGAAGCAGTCGACTTTCTTTCCGCATAATGTTGACGTGAAGCCGCGTTTTAGCGTCCCGTCATGAACGGTACTCGGGCAAAAACTAGCGTCTGTCTGCGTCCCTCAGCGTCTGTTCACAGGCACCAACATAGCACTTGGAAAGGACGGAACGCGACGCACACCGTAAAGCGTCCTCAAAATATCTGATTTTGTTCGGAAGGGACGCTGCTCCAAGCTCGAGAACTACAGGTTTATACTCGCTCCGAAGCCCATGATATTTCGGCCGCTTCGAACCTCGAGGAATGAATGACAGATAAATAAGCGTGAACATGATGAGCCTGCGTTTCTTTAGGCCATCCGTGAGGTCAATGCGTGTGTGGGATTGCATACTCACAGCCGAAATAAAAAGGGAGTCTTGAAACTAAGAAAATATACAGAAGTCCAGATAACCCATACTTGATCTGACGCACAACACGGAAAGCGAGCATTGTAACACTCATCTTGCGTTAATTGTTATTATACCATAAACACCTTCAACACGATCTTTGACGTCTTCGTGATATGTATAGAGGAGATGTCAATATGAATCGTCACGAAACTAATAACTCTGCACATATTTTAAGAAACTCTCTTTTTATCCAATATTTAATATCGAAAAAATTACAGACGCCTGGCGAATACTTTTTCACCCGCGGTGGCAAGGAAATAGAGAAGGCGTTAGAAAGCATCAAAAGGAGCTAGGAACGAACTACTTCCTCTATAAGCCAAACTACTAAGCTCATAGAAAAGAAAGAAACACAACTAAACCTTCCCATAGCACGGCCCCCGGCAAACATCTGCCTCCTTCTTCGAACGGGAACGCGGAAATTTCGTGCAGTCCTTAGCACTCCCCCCCCTCTCCCCCGGAGAACACACCTAGACCGAATCAAGATTAATTCAGCCTCGCGGGAATTCTTAATGGAAGAGGGCCCTCCTTAGGCAGCGTAAATAACACATCGCCACAACAGGCAGTATACCCCTAATGCAGCAGCCGCTGCAAGAGGCTCGGCGGCCTCTTCTGGTGTGATGTCTTCCGCGGCACTGCACCTTGTGTTTCACTGCTATGAAGGGAAGGAGAGGAACATTATAAGGTGGCACCTCGCGAAATATGCACGCATGCGCGGTGGGGTCGGTTGTCCTTTCGCGTGGCGCGGACGCCAGTGGGTGAAAGGCGAGTTGTACGTAAAACCCTTTCTATTAGCGCCGAGATGTTTCGGTGGTGCCGTCTTATGCTTTCTGTTCGTGACGTCACGACCAGAATTTTCTCGCCGTGATGTCATGAGTTGTAATCTTGACTACCAGTGGCGTACAACTTGTTTTGCAGTTGGGCGAGGGGGCAAACTGGAGCCCCCCAGGGCCAGGAGCGGTGCCCTTGGTATCGCTTGTGCGCCACCGGCCAGTGTTGCCCTGCCCAGTGGCGGCTGTTTCAGGGGGCAAAACACATGCCTTGCCCCCCCCTCTGAGAACTGGGGGACAAGCGCCCCCTTGCCCCCCCGCAGTTGCTACGCCCATGTTGACTACTTATCATCAGTTGAGAACTACAAGGTCAATGGTATGTCTCGAAATAACGGAAGCATAACTTTTATGTCCATGCTTCTTCATTCGTTCTTCGACGTTACCATCGGCCGATAGGCCTGTTTCTCTCGGCCAGGTGGCGCTGTAGAGTCCACGAGACGCGACAACAAAGAGAGTGTCTCTAATAGCGTCCGCGAGACGCGACCATTTAGAGCTGAGATGAAGCGGCGTCCTAGCGTCCCATCATGCACGATCCACGGGCGTAAACTAGCGTCTTCGGCGCTCCTCAGCATCTATTCATGGGCACTAATCGTTTGAAAGGTAGCAACGCGCGACCTAAAATATCCGATTTTGCTGGACAGGGGCGCTGTTCGAAACTTGAGAGCTACATGTCTATGAACCGAGCTCATTGGATCCGGAGTGCTCGTTTAGTCACTCGCAGCCTAAGCAACGCAGGGCGTAGTGAGGCATCTAGTTGCCTCACCACGCCCTATGTTGCTTCAGCTGTAGAGTCACTAAGCGCTTATCACCTAAGCAAAACATGAAACAAAATCCGAGTCGTTGAGCTGTGGATGATGCACGACCTAAGATATTCAATAGAACAGAGGGACTGGTCGAAACACGTTTTTAGTCCAGTATATAAATGTGAAAGCGTGGAGCAGGCGACTATTCGAACGATCCAGGTCCATTGGGTAGCAGTTCGAACTATAAGGGGCGCTTTATTGAGCTCGTTGTCCCCGCAGCTCGGTGTTTACAAACGCAGATTAACAAAAGATTTAACCTCGCCTAGCACGGTCTGGGCATGACCGGTTCGCTCTGATCTGTGCTTTGGTCGCACGAGGAGCGGCCGTTGAATTGTCATCATAGGTTTCTATGATCAAAAACAAACAAGAACATTCGTTTGCTTTCCCCAGAGTCGTAGCGTACCTCTAGAGGCGGGACTTTTCGATATCCTCCCCCGAACACAATCCACAATTTATTTTCGCGAAAAATAGATCTTTAAGACGAGAACGGTGTGCAGTTAAACGTTGGCGGGGTTCGTGCGACTCGTCCAAAAGATGACCGATTCCGATCATGCCGATGTCATGTCAACGCGCGTGCCACCACGATCACCTATGAATAGATGAAATTTGATTCCCTTTAGGACACGTATTGCGAGCCATTAGATGTTTAGTAATGAGTGTTATGAGCAACGAAAAGTTTGATGAGTTGTAATACATGGTACGGAATACCCAGTAATTTCTAGTTTTCTAATATTACCTCAAAATTAGGACGGAAATAAAACGCCTGTAAACGTAGAGTGCAAGCGACGCAGTGAACAGAACCAAGTGATAGACGTTATTTTTTGGAGGTGAATCGTTGTGACAGAACCGTACTTCACGGACAAAAATCTAGGCGGCAAAGCACGCTGGTCAACAATACCTTATATATAATCAGAAATAAAAATAATGTGTCGAAAAATCGCCTTGCCTTCTACATGAAACGTTCTTGGTTTAGCTCTAGTAACCTCCAGGCATTTCTTATCGAGCTGTGCCTCCAGGTCTCTCTACTCCTTTTCACTTCACTGACGCTACCCACTTCTACCTACCACATTGACTCATTGACTCACTAACCCATTGACTTTCCCCGTCGAGTCGGCCTGTATCCACAGAGTATGGGAAATAACGGGTAGCGGGTAAACTGATTTTATGCCTAGGTCAAGTGACGTACATTTTCCCGGTTAATCTAGCGGAGAAACTGAATTTGCATATATGTCATTTCACATCATGTCACGTAACCTGTACGCATCACGTCAAGCGACATCGTGTCATATGACGTCATTTTCCCGCTAAATCTTACCAGGGAAACTGAATTTATATATAGGTCACGTGACATGAAGTCATGTGACACCATTTTTCCCGCTAAATCTAGCGGGAAAACTGAATATGCCTATCGACCACGTGACCATGCCACGCGACGTAAATTGTTCCGCTAAATTTTGCGGGGAAACTGATTTTGTGTATAGGTGATGTGGCATGAAGCCTTGTGATGCTGTTCTCCCCACTAAATTTAGCGGGGATATTCGCGGCGTCGATTTTTGAAGCTTCACTTCTCCTGAAAATCGAGCCTAGATACGTCTCACATCAAAAACGAGCGTGTTGTTTTTCCACCAATATCGCGTAGTGTACGTTGCGTATCATAGTGGAGGACCGCCTAAAATATCTACGTACCGCGAATCCGTTCGGTTCTGCGTCTTCTTATGCGTGTTATGATGCGTATATTGAAAGTACGAGAACATTTTTATACATATGAATTATGCAGTCACTGTGGCTGCGATCCTGATGGTCCGTTCATAAAAACTCCCGTTCATAAGAAGTTTCATCAGAAGGTTCTCGTTCTTAAACGATTTGTTCAATGCGTCACAAGAAAAGAAAACAGAAAGTGTCAACCGGAGCATTTTGAAGTCCGGAAGCCCAAGAATGATGACGATACGCATTGGTTTTATTTGTTTCGGAAAAAGCGGCCGGGCGATACAAGAGTAAGTAAAGCCGGTAGGTCACTGACGCTGAAGGAGGGAGAGGGGGAGGCGGGGGAAAGCAGAAAGAAGAAAGCCAAAAGGCAAAGAACGCGTAATTTATGACTTTTATACAGCCCGGCACATTTTCACTCGTATGTATGGCTTGAAAATAAACATGTTCGGCAGAAATGTGCCTGCTGGGTGTCCCAGTTTCCCCTTGCAGTTGTTGCAGCTCGCGAAGCCCTCGAAAAATACAGCAACTTGGAGGACAAGTACCAACCTCAGTGTGGATGAGCTGTGCTATCTGCTTGATATTTTTCTTGGCAGCACATACTTCACCATCAATGACGGCTTTGACGGCAGGTCACTATGGAACATCACTGTAGAACCTTACTATGAAAACAATCGAAGAGAGGGCTGTTATGTTTCTCTAACAGCTTCAAAATATTCATGCGCTATGACTTGGATGGCTGTTTTTGCATTCTTCAAGAAATTGAACGTCAATACTTTTTGGCACACCTCAACTCCATCAAGCCAGCCATTCAGTTCACCGGGAATGCGAGACGGATGGCACCTTGCTGTTCCTCAATGTGCCGGTGAACAGACGAGGGAAGATCTGAAGTTTATGGTGTACGGAAAACCAACACCCACCGCAAACTACCTTGATATTGAAATGAACTACAGTAAAATGCTTAGATGGACCAGTTGGTACATCATAGGAAATAAGCGCCGAAGGAACATGGACCAAGATTAGAATAACAGCGACACAGGGCGCACTCTCAACTGAATTTATTAGGGAAAAACGAACTTGAGCTGGGAGCTTGATAAAGAAGTTCAAGGGGACGCAGAAACCATCTCGCGAAAAGAGTAACATTCGGCCTGTGGTGATCCCATGATATGCACGGTGTCTCACATAATCTTAAGAAGGTGGCCGGGCGTTACGATGTACCGGTCGTGTTTTCAGCGCCTAACAAAATGTCGCGATTATGCAAGAGAATCAATGATCCCCAACCGATAACAGACCCGTGCAATACCAAGCATAAGAATAGATACACTGATTGCACAACCGGCGTCGTTTACGAAATCCCAATGACGTGTGGTTTAAGATGTAGGGCAAACTAGAAGGTATGTCAATGATCGGGTCTGCGAGCACGCCGCTTCAACTAGAACCACACCGTCAGGGCATTTGGCTGTACATTGAAGCAGATGCTCTTGCGCGCCGTCATTTCACAGCACTAGAATTTTCGCAAAGTACAAAAACAAAGTGTCACGCGAGCTTCATGAGGCATTTGAAGATTAGGAATAGGAGGTGAAAAATGCATGAGCGATACTTCTCTGGCTGTATCTACGGATGAGTTTGAATATTTAAAACGTAGGCTGGGCGGGGACAAACGTGACGTGTTATGTCATATGCGTGTGCTCCCGTTGGTATATAAGTTTGTTCGTTTTTTCCTAATAAATTCAGTTTAGAGTGCGCCCTGTGTTGTTGTTATTGTACTCTTGGTCCGTGTTCCTTTGGCGCTTATTTCCCTTGATATTGATTACAACCACACAACGAGTCATACGTAGGATTCCGTGTTTTCGGAGTTTATTTTCGCCAAATTCGGAGGGTGTTTTTTGGGGTTTGTTTTTTACAAAAATTCGGAGTTTATAGGAGTTTATTTCTGTTTGATTAACTGGCAGTGTTTCCTATGAAAATAAAAATATTATCCGGGTTTAAACGCATGCTAGATAAAGAAAAATGAAACGCGCTTATATCAGTTAATATTTCTTGAGCTGGATTCGGTCTTTGTACCGTCGCCATCGGCAATACTAATTTATCCCTTCTGCAAACGTTGCACACATCTGTGGCTTTGATAAACGTCGATACCTTAAGAATAAACACCTGAAGGTAGTTGCTGGGAAGCACGTATTCATCCCATCCTATTCCATGCTACACCGCGGCCGCGCGAGGTGGAGTGGTAAGAGATGTATTAGAGAAGTTTCAACTGCCACTCTTTCAATTTTATGCAATCTGTGGGGCCTATGGCTTTAACTGTTTCAATATCACAACCTGTCCTTCTTCTTAAAACACAAATAGTACGGCCCAAACTGGAAACTAACAGAGAGACTTTTGTCGTCACCTGAAAGTACAATGACATGTCGTCCTGAACCTTGGCGACAAAAGCGGTAAGACCCCTTTTGTCAATGATCCAATATTAGAAGTTAACTGTGGTGGTGTTTTTCCCGGCACCACTGACCCTGTGCGCTGATCAAACTTAGTTCTAAAAAACCCTCTTTATTTAGTTTATTGGGGGGGGGGGGGGGCATTGACACATGGAAATTGGGAATCTATCTGATAAATCCGAATTCACCAAAATGTTTACCCGTGGGTGTTTTTAGGAGTTATCTGAAAACACAGAACCCCAGTCATAAGGCGTCAGTGGTTTTGACACTCCTACGTGCGGCAAACACTATCTGCTCGTCAAAGAGTAACATAAAGGAGACCATAACTGCAAACCTAAAAAAAAATGGCTACTCTAGTTGCTTCATTGAACGCATAGCCCGACGCCAAGGTCTCGCCATTCAAAAGCAGAAGCCACTAGAAGGAAGGGAGCCCCGTCGAGTCGCGCGAATCAGCATCTCTTATGTAAAGTGGACCAGCGAAGCGCTGGCGCCAGTGCTCGGAAAAGAAGGAATTCTAATGGCCTACAAGCCCGTCTCAACATTGGGAGGGGTCATGCCGATAACGAAAGATCGTCTTTCAAAAGAAAGAGTACAGGGCGTGCTTTACATGATTCCATGTACAGTGTGCCCCGCAACCTCCATCGGCCAGACGAAGAAATTTCCCGAGCAAATCCGCAAAACACAAGATTGACGGGCGGAATTTCTACTGTGAGCGCAGTGCCATCGCCGAACATTGCGATACCCTAGACCAGTGGTTCTCAGCCAATGATGTTTCGCGGACCCCTCATGGATCGCCGGAGATGAGGGAGGACCCCGTTCGTGGTGAGGGGAAGGGAAAGGCATAGGTTAATTATGATAATAATATAATAAATGGATTTAGCAAAGGGCTAGTGTGAAGTAGACTTCTCTGATTGACATGGATTCACACGAAAGAAGTCCTCCGAAAATTAGAACATTTCTTCTCATATTGAAAAAAAAAACATACAAATTTATGCCGGGCTTGACTGATGAGGCAGGGCTTCACGTACGCCTAAAACGCCTTTGCGGACCCCAATTTGAGAACCACTGCCCTAGACCGCCGCATCGACTTCGCGAACGCGCACGTGATTGACACAAATCCAAATATTCGAAAAAGGCTTTTCTTGGTGTCATGGCAAATCCAGCACACGCCAGGAAACCTAAAGAGGTCTCTAGGTGCCTCGCCCTCTGTGTACGCACATGGCCCCCGTGACATGACAAGAGAGCTGAAGAGATGACCGTCTCCATAACTAAAACATGATTTTAAAATTTTTGTAATTTTTTCATTTTTACATTTTTAAGATGAAGAGGTTAGGAGCTACTGCTGCTTCGCGCTTTCTCTCACATTTGCAGGAAGAAACCGAGCTGGCTTTGAAACGTCGGGTTTTCCTTTCAAGATTTGGTTGGAGCTACATTTTGCGGAAATTATGCGTGGCTGTTTGCCTCTTCAGATACTATCGCGCTCAGTATTAGCTTAAACAGTCCTTCGTGCTTTCTTGACGTACCAACCAGTTATGGAAAGAGCTGTGATCTGAACTAGGATTGTAATGCGAAGTTAAGTTCTCCCACCTCGGACTTCGACAAATTGAGAAATTATAGACCTCGTGAGAACCGCAGACACAGAAATATACCGCATCAAATGTTTCAGGTCATATTATTGCCGCATCGGCTGTTTCAGGTCATATGTACTTTGCTTAATATTTTTATCCGCCTGACGGCTCATTCGAAAACAGTTTGGACCTCTAGGCCTGACATCCTTTGGGTATCTGTTCACTCAGCGACTCTGCTTGACCTCTGTGCCAGCTGTCTCTAAAGTGACTCCTTAATTAAAGAAATGCGACAAGAGGAACGCTCTTAAACCAAGAAACACGAGAGATAAAAATATCTGACCCAGATGAGACAGGGGAGCAAAACCAGTGAACAAATGAGAAAATATGAACTGAACACACCAAAGAAGGAGCAGTAAACCCTTGACTCTTTGCCCAGGGTTTACTTGTTGTCTCCCCTGCACTCGCAAGTGGCGAGCGCAGAGCCAAGAACAAACAGTGGTATGAATGAATCGAGGCAACCTGCGAGAGAGCGAAGAAGAACAAAACAGGGTAGAGGGAGCACAAAGTTGCAAGGCGGAGGTGTGGTGGCGGCTGGTTATCTTTTTGCAGTTTGCGCTCCACCCTTGAGGGAAAGATTGGATTCAGATAGGGAACAAGAAACTTGACAAATGGCCTTGCATGACTCGGGGCCCTGCATCAGTCTCGCTCTCATTTCTGCTGGTTCGCTTCTTGACCAGGCGTAAAAAATAAAACAAAGGTGGTCTGTGGACCGTTGCGAGCTGGTTTATTGTTTCCCTTGTGTATACTTGTATACTTTTGAGGACTTTCGGACTGTTGTTTACGATCCGCACCGCCGCGTTCCGCGCCGAGATTCGAGATGCTTTAACGGGTATAAATATTAATACGTTTCACTGACATATTTTATTATCCTTAATGGATAGCTCGAACAGACTAAGACGAAATTTGGGCAAACGTGCAAATCAACTGATACCATCTGACACGGCCAAGCGCAGACTGGAAATTACTTTCATCTACTTGAAATCATTGACAAGGCAAACAGTTTTTTTTTTTTGTTTTCTGATACTGACATTTGTTCCCATTGTGAGCAAGTTGGAATAGATACACCGAAACCAAATATTAGGATCCCACGTTTATCGCAATATAAAAAGCAATCATGTTATTGACTTCACAGAATACATAAAGCTACTGTTGGTAGCCATTTCGTGGTTTCCACAGATAATTTTATATTAAGTCACAAGTTAACCCCTTCGCTAACCGAAGGGCCCAGAAATTGTGACTCCACTGGCATGGAACCCGCGCGAAAGTGTTTGATGTTAATCAAATGAAATAGTTAAAAACACAATGAACTCTGCGATATTTAAAAAAACAAATATCAAAAAGAAGCCTCATAGATGTCATGCTCTTCCACAGAGCACTTAACGTGATCGCACGCAGACGCACGAACGCGCGCACACAGCTGCATACGTCCAGAAACACAAGCTCGTCTTAGCGTGCTGTTATCAAGTTAGAATTATCAAGTTAGAGCATTGTGTCTATGCAACTTAAAAAATATCGGTCATTTCTGCGCATGCACGAAGAGGTAGAGACCAACAAATTCACACACATGTGCACATACTTGTTCGCATTGATAGACGCAAGTGCACACGGTGACACAGGCACGCACATAAAAGTTTCAAGTACATATGCAGGCATGCGTACGTTTACAAGTGCATGTGAGTGTACACATACCAGCGTACAGTCTTAATGGAGGGGGGAGGGTAGGGTAAACCAACCAAAAAATCTATTTTGCAGTTTTAGTGTTAAGATATTATATCCAGTCTGAGGAACAAAACCAAAAAGCGGCAAGAGCGAACGAGCGTTCCAA
This sequence comes from Ixodes ricinus, assembly GCA_037355805.1. Taxonomy (NCBI): domain Eukaryota; kingdom Metazoa; phylum Arthropoda; class Arachnida; order Ixodida; family Ixodidae; genus Ixodes; species Ixodes ricinus. The sequence continues at coordinate 13,870 of JAZHYW010016517.1, forward strand.
GCCACTTAAATATGGCGCCAAAATCCGCGCTCCTTGGCCTTTTACCATTGTTCATTTTTTATGTGTGTTTTTATAGGTCTCTACCAACACGCTCCTTAACTTTTAATTTAGAATTGTCTTTCTCAAAATTACATTTTTGCAATTTTCGGAAATGTGATGAACCTTTACTAAGAAACTACTTTTCCGATTACACTAAAACATTTACAACTTATAAAAAAATGTCTTGCGAACAGTTTGAACATAAACGTTTTAAGAATTCACTACATTATAACTTTAATAAGATTAATATAAAAAGTTTCCCTCTCCTGGCTTATGACTAGAAATAACAATATTTTTTTCTCGTACGCTGCATGTTAAAAGTTATTTTTCTCTAGTTCAGTTCACTTCCAGTAACATGTAGAAGATCATAAAAAAATCGCAAGGGTGCAGGCGAGATAGTGAATATTAACCATGTTGAATTAACCTGAGACTGGGGTAGAGAACAAACATCAAAACGTAGAAGGGACAGAAAATAGACAGAACGACGACGTCGTCCTGTCTATTTTCTGTCCCTTCTACGCTTTGATGTTTCTTCTCTACCTAGTCTCAGGTTAATACAACATGGTTAATGTAGAAGATATGTGCCAAATTAAACGAGCATCTTATTTTTGTTGTTGAGAAAAGGTACCTTAAAAACTGGAACCTAACTTAAGATTTGACACTCCTTTACCAAAAATAAAAAAAAGCCTTAGTAAAAAAGCAACAGAAAGATAACCGCACAGGTGACTCCATTCAATACATAAAATTTCACATTAAGACATGCTGTACTTCTTGAGATACAAAATCAAAACCAAGATAACCCGTTTACCCCCCCCCCCATCCCCATAAAAGAGATGCACAGATGTGTACAGTTGATATCAGAATGACCTGGCTCGTCGTAACGCCGGCCGGAGTGGCAAAAATCGCGCAAGTGACTCCGCGGTCGCGATAAGTCGCTGAGAGCGAGGCTGGAATGAACTAGCGCGATTTGATGCATGGAGGAGGTTGATAGAAATGATAAGTCACGCATCGAGGGTAAGCTTGACGCCTCTCATTGCGTGGACAGCTGTCGGTTTTGATGCATCATCAAGCCAGTTATGTGTTTCTGTTGTGTTGTTTTTCTTGTTTTACAATCAGTTATCGTTGGCTAGATGCGCGGCTTATCATTACTACCAATCTTCCTCGTGCCTAAAATCGCAGCGGTCCGTTCCAGCCTCGCTCTCGACTGCTTCTCGTGACAGGGCGAAATTCCATGCGGAATTTTCGCAACTCTGAACACTTTTCCGTCGCGCCAGCTCACTTTGACGCCGTCTGTATTACACATAAGCGCAAAAAGATAAACAGATATGCAAAAATCGATAGAGGCAGGGACACGTGAACATATACGTATTCACACATGTTCAAACTCACACATTTACTCATTTTTGAAAACCGGAGACGACGGACGTAAAAGGGGACAACACACGTTTTGTGTGTTGTCCCTCTTTTGTCCGTCGTCTCCGGTTTTTCAAAAATGTGTTACATCAACCAGCTCGCCTGCCTACTTACTTAAATCATACATTTACGTTTGCGCACACGTTTACATTCGCACCCATATATCACACACAGACGAAAAACACACTCACATCCGCATGCACACGCAGCTATATGCACACACAGATATGAGTACACATAGACGCATACGTTAACACAACGTGAACAGGCGCATACCCACGTGCACTAAGAAAAACCACGTAAAGGAACTAAGGTCATGTTTTAGAAATCTCTGGATCTTTTAATTTTGTAACATGCTTTCTCTGAGATGTTTGTATCATTTTCTACGCTGCCACTATAAGGTGGCCGAATGCTCGTCAAGCTGCCTGGGGGTAGCTTTTTCCCTCGGTCTCCGCCATCAATGAATGGAAATAAAAAGGATTTATTATTATTATTATTAAACATGCACACTAGTAGGTATTCACACATGTGAACACGTCAACAGAAACGAACACAAACACGTGGATTTCCATACGTGCATAAGTACAAAGGTACAGTTATCAGCGCAGAGAAAGGAACACTTGCACGTGTGCATAACAGTGCACACTTACACAGCAGAGAACCACAGGTTCACACACATGTCCGAGCACACGTACAAACGCTCGAAGAAAGCATACCCACACATTCTACCGAGCGCGCTAACACACATAAACACAGATGCATATATTCATAAATAAACACACAAGGTGACGGTTTAAGGCACCAGTCCAGGCACAATGTTATATCAGTCTTAGTCCGAATAAATTTGTTCCGAGGCACAGCGTATCTAACTCGCTGCAAGCGCCATTCCGCCGAGAAATCAGGACCGTTGGGCCCGGGCCAGACAAGCGAGCCGGAGTCCGCTGTACTTCGCGCAAAAATAATCTAACGCACCGGAGAACCAGCGAAAGACCA
>JAZHYW010016518.1:0-48640 GCA_037355805.1 Ixodes ricinus
GCAACCCTTGTGGACCCTTCCCGTATTATAGTTAGGTCGCTGAACTCAATTTTAGATTAAAAGGTCAATCTCCTCCCCCTTGATATGCCTTGTTTTCCAAGGCAGCGGTGACGAACGCTGTCATCGACAAGGGACCCTCATCGATTCTATATCCTTGTTTTATGTGATATAGAGCTCAAAGAAACGCCGTGTGGATTACGACGAAAAAATCCATGGAGAAGGGGAACAAGAGGGACAAAGGACAAACACATATCTCCAAACACAGCTAGGTGACTGGTGCGCGACCGAAAAAATCCGCCTGGTCGGGTATCGAACCCGGGACCTCTCCATTACAGGTAGGAGCGCTCTACCAACTGAGCTAACCAGGGGTTAGACGTCAGTAGAGCAAACGGGTTTTATCAGCTGCCACCAGTCTAGCACCAACAAGGGTGAAGCTTGCAATTTAAGGTTATGATTATAATGCAATTAAATGCAAGAGGTGCAAGCGAGCTGGACAAGACTGACGAAAATAATCCCTGGAGAAGGGGAACAAGAGGGACAAAGGACAAACACAAATCTCCAAACACAGCTAGGTGACTGGTGCGCGACCGAAAAAATCCGCCTGGTCCGGGTATCGATACCGGGACCTCTCCATTACAGGTGGAGTGCTCTACCAACTGAGCTAACCAGGGGTTAGACGTCAGTACAGCAAACGGGTTTATCAGCTGCCACCAGTCTAACACCAACAAGGGTGAAGCTTGCAATTTAAGGTTATGATTATAATGCATTAAATGCAAAGGTGCAAGCGAGCTGCACAAGAACAAGACAAGTTGCAAGCTTCACCCTTGTTGGTGTTATACTGGTGGCAGCTAATAAAACCCGTTCGCTCTACTGACGTCTAACCCCTGGTTGGCTCAGTTGGTTGAGCACCTCCACCTGTAATGGAGAGGTCCCGGGTTCGATACCGGACCGGGCGGATTTCTGGTCGCGCCTCTCACTCTAGCTGCGTTTGGAGATATGTGTTGGTCCCTTGTCCCTCTTGTTCCCTCCTTCTCCAGGGATTGTTTTCGTCATTCTTGCTCGGGTTCGCTTGCACCTTGCATTGTGCATTATGAACAGTGGATTAGCTTCGCAACACGGTATGTACACTTTCTTATTAGTATGCCGTTTTATATCTGACGCGAGCACCGCGTCACCTCTGGCGAGGTGGGCGCTGCGCAACGCCGGTCAACCTTTCTTTGCCGAGCGTGTCATGTCACTATCGAGTTACGCAATCGCAAAAGATTGGTCCCGAAGCGCGTACCAATTCGCGGTCCAGCAGCGCAGATCAAGCGCCTCGATCATACGCGCGGGTCCGCTCCGAGTGTGAACAGGCCTTTACGTGGCTCTTGGTGACACTCTCGTAGTTCAAACGTATATGGTTTTTTTAACATCGGATCGCTCCACGCATCTTCGAGGCCGCAAAAAACGCCGCGGCGATTTGTTTCCATCTACGTCGCTTTGCAAACGACTGACACTGGGGCGGTCGTCTTTTTTGCCAACGATGACAGTTGTGTTGACTTCGTAGCGATCGAGTTCGTAGCAGTCAACGGAGGCGGCTGCGTCCCGGCCTCGGCATTCGGGTACCTTTTAAATTGTGTTTGCATCGACATATCCCTGCACGGACACGAACCCCAGACAAGCGGTGGTGGAAAGGCCCCTCTGTGTTTGTTGTTAAAAATCCACGTGCTCCGAACTGCTTCGAACCATGCTTGCCCGAGCTCTCCGATTGGTTGGTCGTGCTGTCGAAGACCCCATCGCCATTGCCACAGCACCGGTTAGCTCTAGTTTCTCCGCACAAGAGCCGTCGCTTTCCTCCTCTCGCTTGAGAACGTTTTCGTGAATACTTCCGATTTCTCCTCTTCTTACGATGTTCTTAACTTACGAACTTCTTAGCTAAGTTGTCGTAAACTAGAGAAGCTCTTCGTGAATCTGGCCTTTTAGGAATCCTATTATTCCTATGAGGCACTCAGTTCCCGAGTTTCTTAGGATCTTGGAGGTCTACCTAAACTCAACGGATGCACATTATGATGGCCGTATTTTATCAAGCAACAGGGTGTGTGCATTGGGTCAGCGGTAACCCCAGCTCTTTCTCCGATCTATATAAGTTTTCTGAATTTGAAACTCTTTGATTATGTTAGAGATAGTTTCCCTAACGAAGTATTGAAGAAAACTATGCGTGGTCAATATTTTGGTAAATGCACTACGAAAAGTCTCTCTAGCCGGGGTGTCTACATAAATCAATTTTTGAAATGGCTTCCAAGCTAAACGTTTCCGTAGAATGGCCGGAAGACGGTGACTTACTGCACCTTCATCTTCAACTCAAAATTTGGTACGGAGGCGCTTTCTGGGAGTACAAAAAATCTGCGGCAAAACAACTTCTTGCATTCAGTAGCTGCTACTCAAAGTATGCGAAAATAGGCTTTATCTCGAACCTAGTTAGTGCAGCAGTAAAAACGTCTTGTTTTCATTTGGTAAAGTAAATCTCTTTGTCGTCTTGTTGAACGTTTCAGAATGGCAGAATATCCCAGGAATGTATTTAGGATAGTTCTTGTATCTGGTTATGGACAAGGTAGGAGTGAGATCCGGGGTTCATTGGCATTCCCATACTTGATGGTAAAGTTTGCCGGGAGAAGAAAAAAATTACTGGTGGCGGGGTATTGAGCGGGTTAGATGGCGCGAAGAAGGGTACTATGGGGATATATGTTGGTCTGCAGTCTTCGGAGGGCGGTGGCTTCATCTCTTGACAGTCGTGGGTGCGGTGTCGGGTATTTTCTTCGGTCGTGACGGTAGTGGGATCGTACTTCGGCATACTTGATGAGCAGGTCGGTCTTGGGGGCAACAAGTGAGGTTGTTCCCTCTTGGGTAATGGCCCGGTGTGTATGCGCGCGGGCAGCGGCATGTGCCGCCTCATTACATTCGAGATATTCGCGTCCGGGTACCCAGACGATGTGTACTTCGGGGAGCCGGGGGATGGTCTTAAGGATGTGAAGCGCTGTTTTGGAGATGCGTCCCCGTAGGTAATTACGGCAGGCTGCCTGGGAGTGTGTGAGCATTGGGATTATATCGTCACTTGTCGTTGCGGCTAGGGAAATGGCAATTTTCTCGGTGGCTTCTGTAGATGTTGTGCGGTCTGTGAGGGCGGTCAATTCTTGCCCTGCAGCATTGGTTACACATACAGCATGGGCTGGCTTATGTGGATACGGGGACGCGTCGGTGTATATTGCAGTTGGGCTATCGCCGTATTTGGTGCTCATGGTTCGTGCTCTAGCGATGCGCCGAGCCTTATTGTAAACCGGGTGCATGTTCTTCGGGATCTGGGCTACACGAATGGCTTTTCTTGGGTGCAGAGGTGCTCCTGATTTGTGTTCTTCGCAAGGGCGGTGTCGCGCAGCCTTACTTTCTGAGTGTGGCTTGTCCGGTAGGTGTTCATTTAAGGCGTTCGTAACTGGGAGATATGATGTGCCGCTTGTATCTCTTCCCAGGTGTTGTGAATTCCTAGTCGCAACAAAACTACTTCGTTGGTGTCTTGGGAGGTAGTCCTAAGGCGATCTTGTATGCCTGGCGCAGGGCAATATTAAGTTTTGATTTTTCGCTTGTTTTGAGGGCCAAATATTGCGTGCCATAGGTGAGCCGGCTAATGAGTATGGCAACATTAACAAATAGCGCTAGAGACGAGGACAAGTGGAAGACACAGACACGGACAGGCGCTGACTCACAACTGATATTTAGTGAAGAATAAAAGGAAGATAAAGCAGAAGTGCAAGGACATATACGAAATGAGAAAGAAGACTAACCAAAACGAAAGAAAGCAACAATTATTTTTGACTTCAAAATTAAGAAATAAGAAAAAAGTACAATAAAAAATTAAAAATTTACACATAAAAAATTCAAATGAAAACCTACTCCAATTAAATGAAAGAAAGAAAAAGAAAGAGGAAGAAGAGGACTCTGAAAATTAATCTAGTTAAACGAAGTTCTCACACAAAATATTGTAAGTAGTGCAATTCCTTCGCCGATAAGGCTACCGACGGTGCACTGATGCATGTATCCCCTTTAGCTGCTATGACTTGCGCCTCATAAATTTCTCTTGTTCTTTGATCACTGAACTTCCTTAGGATTTTTGTTCGATGGAATAAGGGAGTACACTTGCAATCTCGTACGTGTAGAGCAAGATGTCCCGCCGGTGAAGACTTAAGAGACAGTGCATGCTCTCTCAATCTCATGTTCACACACCGGCCAGTCTGACCCACGTACACCTTCCCACACGAGAATAAAATCTCGTATACTACGCCTCTAAGGCAGTTCACAAACTTATTAACATGCTTGACATCGCATTTGTCCTGTTTGTCGTGTTGAGAATTGATTTTCGGACACAGCCTTTTCAACTTGTCAGGTGCAGAAAGCACCACCCTGACATCAAACCTGTTGGCTACCTTTTTCAAGTTATGTGATATGGAATGGATGTACGGCACTATGGCTGGTCGGCTCCTCTTCTCTTTGCTTCGGTCTTGTATTTTTTCATGCATTAATATATTTTCTGCCACATCCGTCAAGATGGACTCGGGGTATCCCGAACTTTGCAGTCGCTGGATTTGGTTGGTGAAGCTCTCTCCGGCTGAATGGTGACACGACTTGTTTAACGCCGCTCTTAAGCAATTGGTCACGATTCCTCTTTTGGTGAGTTTGGAATGTGCTGAGTCGAATCGGAGTAGCTTTTTCTTTGATCTTGGTGAATACATCCAGCACAAATGGTTGTCCTGGAAGGTCATTTGCAAGTCTAAAAATTGAAGGACGCTGTTTGTGGGAAGTTCATGTGTAAATCTGAGTCCTTGAGAATGTTTCACAAAGGTGGCGTGAATGTCGTGAACTGCTTTGGTGTTGCTGTCTTCCGGACGATTAGTGAGAAGGACGAGGTAGTCGTCGACGTATCTAAAAATACGTGTGACTTGGCCGCTTGGAAGATTGTCGGCAATAACCCGGTCGCACTTGGACAGGAAAATGTCACATAACACAGGGGCAACGCATGACCCTATGCATATTCCCTTATATTTTATATTTTTTAGAGCGCTGTTTTTGTTATTTATAAATTTCGAAGTCAAAAATAATTTTTGCTTTCTTTTTTCGTTTTGGTTAGTCTTCTTTTTCATTTCGTATACGTCCTTGCACTTCTGCTTTAGCTTCCTTTTATTCTTCACTAAATATCAGTTGTGAGTCAGCGCCTGTCCGTGTCTGTGTCTTCCCCTTGTCCTCGTCTTCAGCGCTACTTTTAATTTTGTAATGTATAACCAAATAGCCCGTCACAGGATCCTAGTATAATGGGTATGGCTTTTACAATGCGTGAGGTGTCAGATTCTTGCATGCCAAATCTACGATGTGGTACACGGTGTATTAGGTGCATGAGTTGGGAGAGTGTGCGTTGAAGCGGTGCGATGGTGTGGAGACCCGATCCGTTTTGGGGGATCGTGAAGCCAAGGATACGTTAGCAACAAGGATTAAGATATATTTCACAAAGAACTGCCTTGAAACAAGCGCTCCTGCTGACCGTGCGTGCTCAGGAACCGACCATACGAAATGTGACGTATCCACGCACGCTGCAAGAGACAGCCAGTGCCACTGCCTCACCGTGACGTCATAAACATGAGCTGGTACATCCACCGCCAAAACTTCACCAAGCAACCCTCGCCAGTGTCCACGTTCGCGCCTACGACGAGCCACACAATGGCGCTTGTGCATTCACATGCACAAGCTCTTTTTTCAAAACGCCCAGCAACGCATCGCGCTAACCTTCACCTCTCGCGCTTTTCGGGGAGCCGGCCGGCGCGTTGACGATCATGCCGAGTCCTTAAAGGGGCGTCCGAGCTGCGTGCACGTAGCTAGAATGTCCCGACGTGGCGGCCGCACCCAGATGTATTTATCAGGCCCTTGCGCATTAGCCAACAGTGTTGATTTCCACCAATCGGGACATACACGTCCCCGTCAAAAGAGACGAGTGTGCGCGCATCGCGTCTGGCGTGCGTGAAGAGTGAATTCCAAAAGTGTGTTTTCACAGAATTTTAGGGGTACATAGGGCGGGAATGCGACACTTCTCTGTAGGCCTGGCTGGGAGAGACCTGTCTGTCCAGTATGATTACAGTCCTCGTTTACTACGCTGAAGAAGATACGTTCTGCTCGTAGGTATTTCAGGAATTTCATGTTGGCTTTTGTTGAGCAACACCAACTTGCCGCAAAGAAACATACATGTGGGCGTCTGGTATTGCGGAATATTAATCGGGTCATTAAAAAATGAAAGCCGTTTACAACTCCCTGTAACGCCGAATCGGGTGCAGCTCTTGAGGAGAAGGAGCTAGGGTACTTAGTGGAGGGTATACCCCTCCTTTCTCCTCCCCTCACGGGGTCACGTGACATCGGGGGGGGGGAGGGTCACGTGACCTGGGGGTCACGTGAATCCAGGAGTCACGTGACCTAGGGGGTCACGTGACTTGTGGGAGTCACGTGACCTGTTGGGATCACGTGACCTGTGAGAGTCACTTGACTTCACGGTTACGCCGACGACGACGCCGACAGCGACGCCGCTCAAGCCGGAAACGGGCGCCTAAGAGCTGCGCAATAAAATGAAAGACGTTTACAACACCCTGTAACGCCGAATGGGAGCGCAGCTCTTGAGGAAAAGGAGGGAAGGGTACTGAGGGAGGGTATACCCCTCCTCCCTCGTCCTTATCCTCCCTGCTACTCCTCCTCCCCTCCTCCCTCCTCTTCCTCCACCTCCTCCCTCCTTCTTCAAGCTCCTCCTCCTCCCCCTTCCTCCCCTTCTCATCCTCCTCCACCCCTCCTCCTCGTCCCTGTCTTCCTCCTCCCCTCCTCTTCGTCCTCCTTCTCCCCCTACTCCTCCCCTCCCCCTCGTCCTCCTCTCCCCCTCCTCCTCCCCGCGCGGTGCATTATGGGACACTTCCCATAATGCAACGAGCAGTTATGCCGACGGCAACGCCGCTCAAGCCGGAAACGGGCGCCATAAGAGCTGCGTTCTAAAATCTACTTTGTTTTGGCAGTGAAATATCGGTGTTTATTACGCTGGTTGGACGGGGTAAGACTCGGACTTTCCTCGGCATCCCTAAAGTTATTTCATACCCATGTGTCTTAAATTAAATGCAAGCTTAGTATTTTTTTTTACTTTCGTTTATTTAATTGAGCGCCTGTCAGTGCATATATATACATAACATGTTGCGTAATAATGACAGCAATGTACTATTCAAGGCAGTTTAGCTCGAGGTTTTTAGGGGCGAAGCTCCTTAGGGGCTAGCCATGTCCGTATGTAGCTCCGGCGTCCGGTGCTCGTGCGCCTGCTCGTGAGCTCACGTGCTCACGTGCTTCGTGTAGAACAAAAAAAAAATGAAAAAAAAATGAAAAAAGAAATTTGTTTGCACAGTCGACAGTTTTGAACCTGTGCGGGGAGACCCCAATGGATTTCTAATCCATCGCCTTAACCCCTCGGCCACGACTGCGGGACCAGTAGGGGCTCTGAGATGTGGTAGTAACTCAAGAGCTGGGGATGTCATGGATGAAACGTTGCATGTAGCCGCTCAACGTCTATACAGGAGAGGGCGCTGCAGTCAAATGCGTATATAATCGCGTTAAACTTTGCATGCATTGGCTGAACGTTTATAGACGAGAGGACGCTGCGGTCAAATGCTCAAATGCGTATATAACCACGTTCCATACCTCACATTCTCTTTCTGGCATGGGTGAAAACGAACGAAAGGCTCCGCATGCCGCGGCTCAGCGTCTACGCAGACAAGCACCACCAGAGCTTCGCCCCAATCAACATCATTCACCACGTGGAGATGTTTATTTTTTTAGCATAATGACGCGTTAAACCTGCGTTCAGGTTTAGCTGTATGCACTAATTGTGCCGAGGTATATGTAGGTTTTAAAAACATTAAAGCGGCTACATTAGGGGAAATGGCTGGATTAGGGAAGGTGATGATACGCCAGCATGTTGTTACTAGTTGTGTACTACTAGTTGTGATGTAGTGGTAAGTATAAAATATTTCTTTACTTTTATTCCTAGCTTGATGACGTGACTCGTACATTACCGTCATCGCCCATTTGACACGCCAACAAAAATTATACTTCCGTGGCCTCACCCAGTTTTTGCCTTCCGAGAAACCACACAACGTAAAACAACCATTCAACGCAAAAAGAATATCGTCTCGAAGTCGCATCCTGAAAGAATTGTCCAAACTGCACCCACTTATTCAGTTGTATGTCACGTAACCATTCATTTTACTCGCCAAAGAGGCAGCCAAACCAGGCCAGTTACAGCATGATCGCCGCACTGCAGCAGCCGGCAATTTCACACCCGGAGCGCGGGGTTAAACCCACCAGCGGGCGGGTTCCTAGTCGGTGTACAAACTCAATTTCGAAAGGGCCCGCCCGCATCGCAGTGTTGATTCTTCAAATTAACGGAGCCCCGAGCCCCCTCGGTTCGAGGAGTTCCTTTACAAGAAGCCCCGAGGTTGAGCGACCTTAATCTCCTTATGTAAACTCTCAAGTAAGTCCGGCGCGCCGCTCTGAAAAGATACCAGCGGAGTGTCGACGACCTCTCGAATACCGGCAACGTATAACTAGCGGCGACGGAAGCAGCGAGCGAACATGCCCATTGCTGGAGGTCTTTTCGTTTCTTGAATTCATAGACATGAGTCGCGTTGACGTCACATTAGTAGCCATTGTTGTAAGCTCGCTTAAAAATTAAAAACAGCTCAGAGACCCGGACAAGAACGACAAGTACGTCTGCCTTCTCGTTCTTGACCGTGTTTTTGCGCTGTATTATTTTTTTCATTTATTGCCACGAAACATCAACTAGCCAGAACGTCAACTTTAGTAACCTTGCTGCCTTTCCCTTAGCGTATGCAGCATACGTGCCATATCACCGAATTTCTATTTCTCGGCAGGAACGAGTAGAAACGACCAAAAGCCGGGTTCGATGATATCACGTGCGAGCCACATATTGAAGTTAGGTGGCGGCGTTTGAAATTATTTCTTCTGCGCCAGCGTTCTAGTACACTTTGAATTGATTTTACCGAGAAGAGTTAACAGGAGCCACGTCAGTTATACCAGCGCGGCTTGTGGCCAATAAGTACAGCTTTGTGCGGGCCATGCTACGGAATGATTGGGCGAGAGAGCTGCGTGCCAGTTCGGAAGTTCACTTAAAAGTTTGAGCTCAAGATCGGGTTCAATATTCACAGCTGCGCGGCCATCCGGCTGAGAATTGCGAAACTTCCGCACAAGATGGCGCTAGCTGTCCAACCCAACTTCAATGTCCGGTCGGTACACGCAGGGAAATTGAGGGAGAAAAGGAGATGAATTCCCGCGGGGATGTCGGAGTGATGAGCTATGATTGAAAAAATTAATGGGTACACAGACGAAAAAGCTTGTTGCCTTTGTCTCTAGGCACTGTTCGAACTCCTTCGAACAATGCAGCTAGCATTTTCGTCTACGCTTTAACAATTCCAATCAAATTTCGGCACTCCGACCTCTCTGCACGCTCTCATCTCCACCTGACAAAGCATTGAGTTACTTCGAGGCTTCAAGGAGTTATTTGTAGTCCTCTGTAAGTTGCGTTGTATTGCGAATGAACCATGGATATAAAACATATTTTTCACGCAATATTGTGGTTTCTGCTTATTAATTCAAGAAATATTTATAAGACTAAAACCTGCAAGAGACACGCGGACAAGGTTTCCGGAACGACACAAAAACGAAGAATTATTCCGTATAATTTATTTTCAAGACTTGAGTGCGCACTGCAGCACCTAAACGAACGCGTGCGATGGAAACGATACAACCTGTTTTAAATGAGAATCGAGAAGGTAAGCGCGTGCAAGAGGGAACTCTTCTGCTCTAAAGATTCGCGAACACAACTCACTTCCGTATTAAAGAGAACCGGGATTTTAGGCGCGAGCCTCGATAGAACTTCCCCTTCCGATGAAACAAAAACAGGAAGAGGACACGTAAGACATTTCTCAGTTAGTATCCGGTCCTTTCCCTCGCATAGTGTAACAAACGTGTACGTTTCAGATATTGCCCGTTCCTTCTCAATTTAAGGGTTTCATTTAGAATGTCATTTTTGCGCGAGACGTATATTTTATAGTGCGCGTTTTTGTACTACGCCTGCATTAACGTTCAAACTGAATGATTTGGCTGAAGAACATTCTTCACCGAGCTGACAAGGCCACTTGCGTGAAACATTTATGCCTCGGGTGGCTGGAAGGCTATTTTCTCTTAACACAAAGCAACTCTATTTTTGGTATAAGTGATTCAACTTTTGTATTCTTCGCCTCAGCGAGTCTGCGAGACACGATCCCAGCTTTAATGAAGAGGTGAGGCGGCGCTCTTATGTCCCCCCATGCCCTATCCACGGGCGTAAACCAGTGTCTGTCAGCGTCTGTAAACGGGTGCTAACATTCTCTTGCCGGAAGTCTTATCTAAACTTTGTGGTAGGTTTGCCTTGCTGCATGCCCATCCGGGAGGAACAACACGAAGCCGGGATTTCCATAACGAGAAACTACATTTATTAGAGTAACAGGAATGGGTTGTTAGTATCAACGTAAAACATTGCCGGAGCGTTCGGACTGCACGCCTCCGTGGCCACGGTCCATCTCCTCTTCTCTGGGCGTGTGCCGTCTTTTATAGGCTTCTGCATCACTGTCCTACGTGTGCTGTTGCGCGCCTCAGATGTTGTCCAGTTTGGGCGGTCGGCAGCGGCCTCTGGCCGTGGTGGCAGATCGACTCGCTCCCACACTCCCCCCCCCCTTAAGCGTCTGGCATGTCGATGCCAGTGTCGTCGTGGTCATCATTGGGAGGGGGTCGTCGTCGAGGGTGTGGACGGCGGTGCTGTGTCGGCGCTAGGGCCCGCTCCAGGTCGCAGTCGTCCTTGGTGGCCATTCCCGGAATCGCCGGCAGTTTCAGTTTTCGGTGCCTGTGGACCGTCTTGCCCACTGGCCGCGGTTCCATGGGGTGAGCCTCGCCGGTTGCCGCCGTCGGTGACTGGGACCGCCACGTGTCCTGGGACCCTGGCGTCCAGATGCCCGGGATTGGTGGTGGCGTTGCCCGTGATCCATCTTCGTGAATCAGAACGAGCAATAATTGCCATGGGTTACTCTCATGTGTAACCCCTGGCTCTATATCGCATAAAAAAAAGGATAAAGGATCTGGGGTAGGCACACAATCGCGCAATATTCCCCCCCCACCTCAGAAAGGCGATCAGATCCGTGGGATGATATACGATCGAGGTACAACGCTCGAAACCCGAAAGAAAGAAGAAAAAAAAAAAGAATCTTGTCCACCGCTCTACAACTTCTCTCTCAGCCGTCACCGACGTCGCAGGTTGTACCGCCTGTGTGGCGGCGAGGGGGTCAGGACCGGGCCGTCGTCGGCATCGGTCCGATCCTGCGAAAAACCATCTTCCGGGACGTGGAATTGTTTAAGGTCGGTGACATGAGTTGGTCCTGTGGACTCACCACTGAAATGGTGAATTAGTGTGTATGTAAGCGGGGAAAGCTTTCTGCCTACACGAAATGGACCATCCCACCTGTTGGCCAGTGAGGCCGTGAAGCCTTTCGCCGCGTCACTCAGGGGTGAGTGCGCCGGAGCACCAAGTCTCCCACCTCGAACTGCAGGTCTCGGCGTCCCTGGTTGTACTGGTCGGATTGCTGCAGTCTGGCAACGTCAAGGTTCTCCCGGGCTTCCTTGAGGTTGATAGTGAAACGCTTTCGCAGGTCGTCTGCGAACTTTGTGTAGTAGCGGTCCTGTGCCCTGGGCTCTGTGGAACGGAGTGTGTTAGTGAGAGGAAAGGCAAGCTCTCTGCTGTGGGAGCAAGTCGATCTGCCACCACGGCCAGAGGCCGCTGCCGACCGCCCAAACTGGACAACATCTGAGGCGCGCAACAGCACACGTAGGACAGTGATGCAGAAGCCTATAAAAGACGGCACACGCCCACAGAAGGGGAGACGGACCGTGGTCACGGAGGCGTGCAGTTCGAACGCTCCGGCAATGTTTTACGTTGATACTAACAACCCATTCCTGTTACTCTAATAAATGTAGTTTCTCGTTATGGAAACCCCGGCTTCGTGTTGTTCCTCCCGGATGGGCATGCAGCAAGGCAACCCTACCACATGGCGCCCAACGTGCTTTTGCTGCCCTTCTGTCGGAACGACACGGGGCTGGGTTTCTTCTCTCGGTAAGTTTTTTTTCAACTGCGGTGTTTCTTTTGAAGTAGTGCTGGTATTCGCGACAGCGCGATTGCTCGTTGAATTGGAGCCTCAAAACATTGCTTAGTCACGCGGGGGCGTGTTTATCGCTTTGGGGGCGTGTTTATTTTTCTCGAGTGGAGTATACCGTCTGTTGCCGCGCACGTTTTCTTGTCTGCTTGGCGTTTCTGTTTTTTCCCGCCATGTCTCCCACACTACGGTCCGAGACGAAGGATGGCGAAAAGCCTGGAGCAAGCGTGGATCCCGGAGCAGGCTCGGCGGATGCGCAAGCCGAATTGCTGCTGAAGGTGGCAGCCATGTGTGATGCGGTCACACAGCGTCTCGCCGTGCAGCAGTCACGTGAGCCGGAGCTGCGCCCCCAGCTGACGGTGCCGGTGTACACTGGCTACAACGACGCCAAGTCAATCGCCGACTTTCTGGGTGAGCTCGACGTCTACAAAGCCGCCTCAGGCGCCTCGGAATCCCTCGTGATAAGCAGAATACTCCCACTCGCTCTACAGTCTAGCGCTGCGTGCTGGTTAAGGCTGCAACCTACGTTCACCAGCCTAGCGGAGTTCGAGCGGCAATTCCGAGCAGAGTTCCTGCCACCTGGTTACGAGTTACAAATCTTGAGAGAACTCGAGTCCCGAACGCAACATCCGAACGAAAGCCTGGTTCAGTATGTTCGCGCATTGCAGGAACTCACACGAAGGGCACAACCTAATGCCTTCGAGTCGGAGATTATAGCTCGGGTCCTCAGACAATGTCACCCAAAGTACCACGTGTACCTACACGGCCGCACCTTTGAGACCATTGAAGAGCTAGCCCGGCATGCCCGCAGCACAGAGGAGATCTTCCTCGCTCAGAAGAGCTATCTCCCACCGCCTTTGGCCGCAAACTCTCTCGAACCCGCATGTGCTTGGCAGGGCCCCGAGGCAATCCCGGCGCCAAGACCTCCACGGGACTGGCACAGAGTGCCCAATCAAAGCAGCCGGAGGCGCTCCAGTTTTGGTTCAATGCGGGGCCACTGGAGGACGTCCGAAGAGCGCCCTGGTGCCGGCGACTCAAGCAGGTATTCGGACCAATGCCACAACTGTGGACAGCGCGGCCACTTCCAAAGAGAGTGCCCAAATACAAACCCGAGGCAGAACGAAACAAATGGCGGAAGGGCTGGAAGTGAGCGGAGGGATTGTGGAAATCCGGTCAACCCTCGCGCGCCTATGGGCTGTGAAAATCCGGAAGGTCACGTGGCATCCCATTCGGGAAACTATTACGGCCGGCGGCAATGAGCCCCACGTTGGGCGCCATGTGGTAGGGTTGCCTTGCTGCATGCCCATCCGGGAGGAACAACACGAAGCCGGTGATTTCCATAACGAGAAACTACATTTATTAGAGTAACAGGAATGGGTTGTTAGTATCAACGTAAAACATTGCCGGAGCGTTCGGACTGCACGCCTCCGTGGCCACGGTCCATCCCCTCTTCTCTGGGCGTGTGCCGTCTTTTATAGGCTTCTGCATCACTGTCCTACGTGTGCTGTTGCGCGCCTCAGATGTTGTCCAGTTTGGGCGGTCGGCAGCGGCCTCTGGCCGTGGTGGCAGATCGACTCGCTCCCACACTTCCCCCCCTTAAGCGTCTGGCATGTCGATGCCAGTGTCGTCGTGGTCATCATTGGGAGGGGGTCGTCGTCGAGGGTGTGGACGGCGGTGCTGTGTCGGCGCTAGGGCCCGCTCCAGGTCGCAGTCGTCCTTGGTGGCCATTCCCGGAATCGCCGGCAGTTTCAGTTTTCGGTGCCTGTGGACCGTCTTGCCCACTGGCCGCGGTTCCATGGGGTGAGCCTCGCCGGTTGCCGCCGTCGGTGACTGGGACCGCCACGTGTCCTGGGACCCTGGCGTCCAGATGCCCGGGATTGGTGGTGGCGTTGCCCGTGATCCATCTTCGTGAATCAGAACGAGCAATAATTGCCATGGGTTACTCTCATGTGTAACCCCTGGCTCTATATCGCATAAAAAAAAGGATAAAGGATCTGGGGTAGGCACACAATCGCGCAATATTTCCCCCCCCTCAGAAAGGCGATCAGATCCGTGGGATGATATACGATCGAGGTACAACGCTCGAAACCCGAAAGAAAGAAGAAAAAAATAAGAATCTTGTCCACCGCTCTACAACTTCTCTCTCAGCCGTCACCGACGTCGCAGGTTGTACCGCCTGTGTGGCGGCGAGGGGGGTCCGGGACCGGGCCGTCGTCGGCATCGGTCCGATCCTGCGAAAAACCATCTTCCGGGACGTGGAATTGTTTAAGGTCGGTGACATGAGTTGGTCCTGTGGACTCACCACTGAAATGGTGAATTAGTGTGTATGTAAGCGGGGAAAGCTTTTTGCCTACACGAAATGGACCATCCCACCTGTTGGCCAGTGAGGCCGTGAAGCCTTTCGCCGCGTCACTCAGGGGGTGAGTGCGCCGGAGCACCAAGTCTCCCACCTCGAACTGCAGGTCTCGGCGTCCCTGGTTGTACTGGTCGGATTGCTGCAGTCTGGCAACGTCAAGGTTCTCCCGGGCTTCCTTGAGGTTGATAGTGAAACGCTTTCGCAGGTCGTCTGCGAACTTTGTGTAGTTGCGGTCCTGTGCCCTGGGCTCTGTGGAACGGAGTGTGTTAGTGAGAGAGAATGGCAAGCTCTCTGCTCTGGGAGCAAGTCGATCTGCCACCACGGCCAGAGGCCGCTGCCGACCGCCCAAACTGGACAACATCTGAGGCGCGCAACAGCGCACGTAGGACAGGCGCAGAAGCCTATAAAAGAGGGCACACGCCCACAGAAGAGGGAGACGGACCGTGGTCACGGAGGCGTGCAGTTCGAACGCTCCGGCAATGTTTTACGTTGATACTAACAACCCATTCCTGTTACTCTAATAAATGTAGTTTCTCGTTATGGAAACCCCGGCTTCGTGTTGTTCCTCCCGGATGGGCATGCAGCAAGGCAACCCTACCACATGGCGCCCAACGTGCTTTTGCTGCCCTTCTGTCGGAACGACACGGGGCTGGGTTTCTTCTCTCGGTAAGTTTTTTTCAACTGCGGTGTTTCTTTTCGAAGTAGTGCTGGTATTCGCGACAGCGCGATTGCTCGTTGAATTGGAGCCTCAAAACATTGCTTAGTCACGCGGGGGCGTGTTTATCGCTTTGGGGGCGTGTTTATTTTTCTCGAGTGGCGTATACCGCCTGTTGCCGCACACGTTTTCTTGTCTGCTTGGCGTTTCTGTTTTTTCCCGCCATGTCTCCCACACTACGGTCCGAGACGAAGGATGGCGAAAAGCCTGGAGCAAGCGTGGATCCCGGAGCAGGCTCGGCGGATGCGCAAGCCGAATTGCTGCTGAAGGTGGCAGCCATGTGTGATGCGGTCACACAGCGTCTCGCCGTGCAGCAGTCACGTGAGCCGGAGCTGCGTCCCCAGCTGACGGTGCCGGTGTACACTGGCTACAACGACGCCAAGTCAATCGCCGACTTTCTGGGTGAGCTCGACGTCTACAAAGCCGCCTCAGGCGCCTCGGAATCCCTCGTGATAAGCAGAATACTCCCTCTCGCTCTACAGTCTAGCGCTGCGTGCTGGTTAAGGCTGCAACCTACGTTCACCAGCCTAGCGGAGTTCGAGCGGCAATTCCGAGCAGAGTTCCTGCCACCTGGTTACGAGTTACAAATCTTGAGAGAACTCGAGTCCCGAACGCAACATCCGAACGAAAGCCTGGTTCAGTATGTTCGCGCATTGCAGGAACTCACACGAAGGGCACAACCTAATGCCTTCGAGTCGGAGATTATAGCTCGGGTCCTCAGACAATGTCACCCAAAGTACCACGTGTACCTACACGGCCGCACCTTTGAGACCATTGAAGAGCTAGCCCGGCATGCCCGCAGCACAGAGGAGATCTTCCTCGCTCAGAAGAGCTATCTCCCACCGCCTTTGGCCGCAAACTCTCTCGAACCCGCATGTGCTTGGCAGGGCCCCGAGGCAATCCCGGCGCCAAGACCTCCACGGGACTGGCACAGAGTGCCCAATCAAAGCAGCCGGAGGCGCTCCAGTTTTGGTTCAATGCGGGGCCACTGGAGGACGTCCGAAGAGCGCCCTGGTGCCGGCGACTCAAGCAGGTATTCGGACCAATACCACAACTGTGGACAGCGCGGCCACTTCCAAAGAGAGTGCCCAAATACAAACCCGAGGCAGAACGAAACAAATGGCGGAAGGGCTGGAAGTGAGCGGAGGGATTGTGGAAATCCGGTCAACCCTCGCGCGACTATGGGCCGTGAAAATCCGGAAGGTCACGTGGCATCCCAATCGGGAAACTATTACGGCCGGCGCCAATGAGCCCCACGTTGGGCGCCATGTGGTAGGGTTGCCTTGCTGCATGCCCATCCGGGAGGAACAACACGAAGCCGGTGATTTCCATAACGAGAAACTACATTTATTAGAGTAACAGGAATGGGTTGTTAGTATCAACGTAAAACATTGCCGGAGCGTTCGGACTGCACGCCTCCGTGGCCACGGTCCATCTCCTCTTCTCTGGGCGTGTGCCGTCTTTTATAGGCTTCTGCATCACTGTCCTACGTGTGCTGTTGCGCGCCTCAGATGTTGTCCAGTTTGGGCGGTCGGCAGCGGCCTCTGGCCGTGGTGGCAGATCGACTCGCTCCCGCAACTTAAACTACAGGTCTATATGCCTGCCTCCGTCAGCCAGCAGGTGCTGTAGTGTTCACGAGACGCTAACACAAAAGAGGCGATTTCGGTAGCGTCCGCGAGACGGCCTCACTGTGGTTGATCGAACGCCATTACATCAAACAGGTTTTTAGAGGCCGGGCTCGTTTTATGGAAGCTCGGTTTAGAGACAGCGGAGCACCAGTTTAGAAAAATGCCATTTATCGAAAAAGGAGACGCTGCTTACTCTTTCCTCGACCGGGACCATAGCCATCGACCTACCGGCGATCGATGGTTTCATAGCGCCGTCAGAAATTAAGTTTAGTGCGGAGAACTATGTTCCACAACCTCGTGGATAGCCGAAGAACTCTAGTTTCGGTTTCAACGTAGGTTGGATCTTAATTCCAAGCTGGGGGTTGTCAAAAATAGTCGTGGAAATGATGGTCGCGCTTGTCTGACATGGCTAACGGCTTGCATCAGTATTCGTAACAAAGACGGCATTGTTTATGTAATTCAACTGCATCGTGGCATGTTTATTCAGACCAGAAGAGCTCCGATTGGACACTTCAAGAATATGTTATATGAGTTGCTTAACAGATGATTGTCGGTAAGCATCAGTATAACTCCCAATGCTGTCCTGAGCCGGCGTGCATGTTTTATGTTCCCGAAAAGGCGAACACAAATTTTAAATATAAGGAAACTACAATCGAATTTATGACAAAACCAAGGTAAAACACAAGGAAAGCATTATGCTGGGGATGTAGAGGTGTACTATATGGTTTTACCAATACAACTATCCTTGCGTTGAAAGGTACACCTGTTATGGAGCTAACTCTTCGACGGACTGAAAATAGACAATGTCAGGTAGAATTTCTGCTTCCAGAGGTGATAGCCGTGGGTGTAGCGTACATTCCTTATATTCAGAATGTTTCTTATGCACGATCGTTTACGTCTGATCATAGCTGCCAGAAGTTTCGGCATTTATACCGCCTTCTGCACACGTCCCACTGCGTTGATTCCAGAAATAAAATTGAAAAATGGTTTTTCTCATTATATTCGCCGCTCTTTATTTTGAGTACAACAACTAAGTGGCTACATATTGTACTGTGTCATCGTGGTGCAAAACTATCGATAGTACTATCGATAGTATCGATAGTCGCCAGAAATCTGACTATCGATAGTCAAAAAACTATCGATAGTACTATCGATAGTCGACTATCGAAAAACTATCGATAGTACTATCGATAGTCGACTATCGAAAAACTATCGATAGTACTATCGATAGTCGACTATCGAAAAACTATCGATAGTACTATCGATAGTCGACTATCGAAAAACTATCGATAGTACTATCGATAGTCGACTATCGAAAAACTATCGATAGTACTATCGATAGTCGACTATCGAAAAACTATCGATAGTACTATCGATAGTCGACTATCGAAACACTATCGATAGTACTACCGATAGTCGACTATCGAAAAACTATCGATAGTCGACTATCGAAAAACTATCGATAGTACTATCGATAGTCGACTATCGTAAACCTATCGATAGTTCTGTCGACGGTTTACTATCGATAGTTTTGCGACACTAGTACTAGTTTACGGCAACAGCAACACAACACGTTGTCCGACAGTCGGGCAACTTGTTGCTCGCTCCCCGTGTTGTCCTACAAACCTGTAACATCGCGGCAACAGCAGCACAACATGGACGACAACTAAAATGTTGCCTCGGTATGACAGCTTTCGGCAACAAAAACAGCAGCAACTTGTGTTGGACAACGTGTGTTGCCTTGACTGCTGGCTGAGCGAATTTCGGGCCGGCAACACGACAAGATAGATGGCTTCGATGACAGAGCTAGTTTCCTATGAATAACGTCTTACTCAAATGAAGGCTTGGAAAACGTTAGATAATAATAACTAAGGCTGGCATGCAGCTAAAATATTTTTGTGAATGTTGTTACAGTGTAATTACGGAAAGCGATTGTCGAAATGGTCACAGCTAGGGTCTTGAACGTTCAGACTGGTGTTGAAATTAGAACCGTCGAGAGACCAGCTCACATTACTGCTAGTGAAATAAAATGGCATGCCTACTCACCCTCTGATAAAGTATAATAAAAATAATCCTGGAAAGCGAAGATTAAAAAACCCAAGCATTAAAAAGACCGCTCTGATCATGGTTGTTGATGTTTGGAACTTGCAAACAGCCGCTACCAGACATCTGATTTGTTTCAAAAATACCCAGGACGTTTTGGGGAATGAAGCGATCACATAGCAGGCGGTAGGTAAAAGCGTTGAAAAGTTTTATTCCATCGATTGTTGTGAAGGCCGATCGTGTCGGTGTCGCAGTTTTGAAACGCTGTCTGTTCAGCTCAACACCACGCTACAAAAGACGCTTTAGGGTCCTGCCGGTGCTTACTCAATTTTACAGTAAAATATGAATTGCACAAAAGATAGAACCGGACAGAAACACTTCATACCGGGTGGCGCAAATCCCGAACATATATCGGCGATCTCACTTTCCTTGGTTAGGGCTTTCCGCTTTGTTAGCGAATGAAGAACATTTTGATAAACAGATTGTTTAATGCGTCAAATTAATTACTTTCAGATGAAGCTCATCTAGGCATTAATTGAGCTCCTTGTTCTGGCCCTGCGGGCTGCGTCTCGAGCTGAGCCATCATTTCGTCCACCTCATCCTCCAGCCAGTCCCCTCTTTGTATTCTTCGGTAGTCTTCCAGGATGCTCTCGCAGGTTCGCTTTAAGACTACCGGCTGCATGTATGCCATCAGCCTGTCGGTGACTTCGAGCTGTTTCATATATCCCTTGAAATGTCTTGTCACCAGTCCATCCCATGTCATCACCACTGGTACTGTAATTACTTTGCACCCGGGGTACATTACCTTGAGCTCATTTTTCAGTACGTCGTATTTCTGAGATTTTCGCAACTCGGTCTTGGCCAGGATGTTCTTGTTGGTGATGCCAACCTCAATCAGTGTGATTTCCTTCGTTCTCCGGTCGTGTATCCTCAGGTAAGGCTTGTTGTATTCAAGGGACAGTTCCGTCTCAATCTTTATGTCCGATTTTATCTTTACCCTATCATTTGATATTACCTTTTCAACTTTGTAATTCTTGTAACATTTTGATAAAATAAAGAGTGGAAAATACTCCCCGTGTCAAGTTTTCTAATCACAGTCACTGGTTGATGCCGTCCCGTCGTAATTTCCGGCCCTTCGAACGCACTAGCACTTTGCAGTGTCACATTTCCAGCGACGCCGCGCCGCACACAAACAAAGGTAAACAATCAAGATGGCGGAGTGTTCCTCGTTGTTCCTCGTGTTGTCCCCGCCGTCAGCGCGGTATAACAGGGTTGTCAGACAACAAATCAGACAACACGGTTACCGGGCGGCAGCAACATGTTGTCCGACTGTTGTTGTTGCCGCGATGTGACAGGGTCGCCGGCAACACGATTTCCTTGTGTTGCCGGATAGAGTTGACCAACTGTTGCCTCAGTGTGACAGGGCCTATACCATCCCAACTTTGGTTCAGCTTTCAGTGATGCCGAAGACGGTAGTTTGGGTGAAGAGAGGAGGAAGGGAGGCGAGCGGCGGTGCGGCAACTGTGTTCGCTCTAGATGCAAAACTATCGATAGTACTATCGATAGTCGCCAGAAATCGGACTACCGATAGTAATAAAACTATCGATAATGTCGCAGAACTATCGATAGTCGACTATCGAAAAACTATCTAGTACTATCGATAGTGATTATCGAAAAACTATCGATAGTACTATCGATAGTCGACTATCGAAAGCCGACTATCGAAAAACTATCGATAGTCGACTATCGATATCAGACTATCGAAAACTATCGATAGTACTATCGATAGTCGACTATCGAAAAACTATCGATAGTACTATCGATAGTCGACTATCGAAAAACTATCGATAGTACTATCGATAGTCGACTATCGAAAAACTATCGATAGTACTATCGATAGTCGACTATCGAAAAACTATCGATAGTACTATCGATAGTCGACTATCGAAAAACTATCGATAGTACTATCGATAGTCGACTATCGAAAAACTATCGATAGTACTATCGATAGTCGACTATCGAAAAACTATCGATAGTACTATCGATAGTCGACTATCGAAAAACTATCGATAGTACTATCGATAGTCGACTATCGATAGTTCCGCGACACTATCGATAGTTTTGGAAAAACTATCGATAGTATCGATAGTCGATTTATCGATAGTTTTGCATCACTAATGTGTCATAGCGCTCCTTACGCAAGTTAGTTGGGAAAAATAAATGCGTTTTTTCACGGATCCTTTGAAAATTGCTACTTTTCCCGAGGGCCAAGAAAGAGTTAAAAAAAGGCGCCCCTACTTGGCAGTGTCTATCCCTGCGCGCACCTGTTAACCCACCCGGCGCACGCGTGAGACGCCACTTCGCGGTGACAGTCTGTGGCGGCTTATTTCGATGATCGTTAACCCAACTAGCCCACCCACACACGCCGCTTCGCGGCAGCTGGACTGACTAAAAAGACGCTCATTGCCATTTTTTCTAAACTGAAGCTTATCTACGAGGCAATTCAATATTCTGTGGCCGGTGAAATGGCGTTCGCTAGAACAAGCGTCTCTAAGCCGCATCTCTCCAGCGAGACGCGACCGTATGCGAAGCGCAAGCTCGTCTGCTACTTGAACAGGGTTTGCGATGATGTCAGAAAGCCGAGGGTCTCGGTGAATAATAAAAAAAAAAATAGTGGGCAGACCTCCAAGGCATATAAGTAGTAGGAAACATGTACCAGTTTGGCCAACTTGTCAACAAACGCCCAGGAGGGCGGGGCCTAACCCGATCCGACCAATCACAGCGCAGGAGGGCGGAGCCTAACCCGATCCGACCAATCACAGCGCAGTAGGGCGGGGCCCTTTCCCTCTCTCCCATCCCAGTGACCAATGACAGGCCGTGGGCATCGATGGCCCCGCCCACAGGGCATTATCCAGTGACCAATCGGAGCTCAGCGAGGTCCCGCCCTCGCGTCACGTGCTCGGTATAGGTGTGAGGTCACGTGTCAGGCGCGTGCCAGAAGCGTGCCACCGCAAACCACAAACCTCAAGCCGCAAACCACAAACCTCAAACCGCAAACCTCAGCAAACCTCAGACCACAAGCCAGGTGTTGTGGTCATCACCTGATAACAACCCCGTGATGTCACACGCTAAGGGCGTCTTACGTGTGATGGGTTCGAGCTGCGTCCGACAGATGGCGCTCACGTGATGTCGCACAGGGTTTGTGCTGCATCCGAGGGAGGGCGCTGCGCTGCGGTCACATGACGCAGCACAGCGCCACGTGTCACGTGACCGTCACGTGACATTATTTGAATCGCTGGGCGGTAAATGCCCATTTTATTCGATTAAAAAAGGCTCTGCGGGCGACGGGGACTCGACCTCTCCACCTTGGGTACAGCAGCCCGACGCTCTATCCCCTGAGCTACGAGCACAATGCTTCCCAGACCGCTTAACTTGTGTTAGTTGTTCGTGTGTGTGTGCAATTCATGATAACAACCACGTGATGTCGCACAGGGTTCGAGCTGCGTACGACAGATGGCGCTCACGTGAGCGACGCACAGGGTTTGTGTTGCATCCGAGGGAGGGCGCTGCGCTCCGGTCACATGATGGTCACGTGATTTGAATCGCTGCGCGGTAAATGCATTTTATTCGATTAAAAAGGCTGCGCGGGCGACTGGGACTCGACCTGTCGACCTTGGGATACAGACCGCTTAACTTGTGTTAGTTGTTCGTGTGTGTGTGCAATTCATGATAACAACCACGTGATGTCGCACAGGGTTCGAGCTACGTACGACAGATGGCGCTCAGCTGATGTCGCACAGGGTTCGAGCTGCATCCGACAGAGGGCGCTCACGTGATGTCACGCAGGGTTCGTGCTGCATCCAACAGAGGGCGCTGCGCTCCGGGCACATGATGGTCACGTGTTTGAATTTGAATCGCTGCGCGGTAAATGCATTTTAATCGCTAAAAAAGGCTCCGCCGCAGATCATGTGACCGTGGTTGTGTGACGTTGGTCGTCTTCCTATCACGTGATCTCGCGCGCGCGCGATTCAAATGGTGTTTGCGGACTCGCAGCCTGGTGGTGCCCCCTTAGCTGTTGCATTTGGGGTCTTCGACCCGCTGATAATCGGCGTCACGTGACGGTCCCAAATAGCAGCAGCTGGGTCCCGCTACATTGGGCTTGAGGTGACTGTAGAATTTTGAACCTCGCGAGCCGTGATTGATGTTGGTCCTGCGTAAAGTTTTAAAGCGACCCTGTCAAAATTTGGGGCCAGCTCGCAAAAACTTTGCAAAGACGCAGCAAATTTTGGGACTAGGCGTCATCTAGGGTTCAAATTGTGAAGTGGTCCTTGTCATATTGGGTGCCATCTGGTGGTAAAAGCTTCGACCCGCTATAAACTTTGGACGTCATGTCACAGTCCAATTAGCATCAGCCGCTAAATTGTGGGTGAGGTGACGGTTAAACTTTGCAGCTGGCGGACTTTCGGGGGGTTCTTTTCTACGTATGCCCAAAGGACAAGGCCATTAGTTATTTTGACACTTTCGGAATGATTCCGATTCACGGGGAATTTTACGACTTCATTGGGGGCGCAGCGAGCTTCTTCTACTCCAAGAGAAGAATTCAAGGGACTCTGTCGCACACGTGCGGACTTTACTGTCTATACGTGGGTGCGCGCCTGTGTTGCGGTGTACCGCTCCGCGAGTGCATCCAAGCTTTCTCGTCGAGCGACTACCGACGGAACGACACACACATTTCCATACTCGTGCGCAAGCAATTTCTTCTCCCGCGCTAAAGCTCTCCTGCTGCTCCGCTCTGTAACCTGATCTCGAAATAAAGGCAAAAAAGGACACAAAGCGAGGATGGATCTTTTTCTTTTGGTTTTATTCAACATGCATGCATCTAAGATGCATCTCGAAACATGGAGAAACAGATGGCGCGCGACAGCTCTTTATACAAATATCAAACACTTGGTGAAAAACAAAAAAACCTCGCGATATATATAAAAATGGCTCTTTACGTACGAGCCTCTGTACACACACACACACACACGCAAATACATCAGCTTGAAAGGAAAAAGAAAAGCACTTCACGAGAGGCTCCAATGTCCGAAGGGAAGAGTTGAAACGCCGTCAGAGTCGATGAAGCGCTTGTTGTCGAACGGGTTGAGTCCTATCTTCTCCACGGCAACAGTCTTGTTCTCGCACAACTTACGAGCGATGGTTCGCTGCGTGATCTTGTGCAGAGTTTGTTGCTCGAGAGTTTGAACGTAGAGCTCGTAGGTTAGCTTACGGGACTCGCACCTTTTCACTCCTTTCGCCCTCACGTAGTGCTCTCGGGAGGCTAGTTCCATCGAATAGAGTTTGGGTTTTAAACAAACAAATCCAAGGATGTGATCTTTAGGGAATTCGTTTTTAAACACTCCTAGTTTCATTTTGTTTGCGGGAGAGAACAAGGGGTGATCGGTCGGATACCCCGAAGTATCCAGGTGAGTTTCGGCAAGGGTCGCGAGCTTCGAGTCTACATCCGGGTCGGTGATTTGGAGGATGAACGAGTCCGTGTCGCTGTACGCTGCGCGAGCGTCGGGGAAAACGCGCCTGACCTGCTTGTAGAAAAATTCGTACATGACCAGTTTGGACATCTCTAGGATAGAGAAGCCCGCGTACACGGGTTTGTTCAAGTGTAGGGTTCTCTGGGAAAACTGAAAGATCACCACGGTCGGGCTAATTGCCGCAAACTGTCTGAGGTTAGGCTTCTGCAGGTTTTTGAGCACTTCCTCCTCGCTCACGCTAATGACAACGTTGTTGTACTGACGTGGGTTTTCGATAGTCTTGCCATAAATCGAATTCATAATGAGCTTAGACAGGTTCTTTTGAAAGGCATTTGTCGCCTGTTTTCGGAGTTATGGATACGCGCAGCGCTACAGCGACACGGACTCGTTCATCCTCCAAATCACCGACCCGGATGTAGACTCGAAGCTCGCGGCCCTTGCCGAAACTCACCTGGATACTTCAGGGTATCCGACCGATCACCCCTTGTTCTCTCCCGCAAACAAAATGAAACTAGGAGTGTTTAAAAACGAATTCCCTAAAGATCACATCCTTGGATTTGTTTGTTTAAAACCCAAACTCTATTCGATGGAACTAGCCTCCCGAGAGCACTACGTGAGGGCGAAAGGAGTGAAAAGGTGCGAGTCCCGTAAGCTAACCTACGAGCTCTACGTTCAAACTCTCGAGCAACAAACTCTGCACAAGATCACGCAGCGAACCATCGCTCGTAAGTTGTGCGAGAACAAGACTGTTGCCGTGGAGAAGATAGGACTCAACCCGTTCGACAACAAGCGCTTCATCGACTCTGACGGCGTTTCAACTCTTCCCTTCGGACATTGGAGCCTCTCGTGAAGTGCTTTTCTTTTTCCTTTCAAGCTGATGTATTGTGTGTGTGTGTGTGTGTGTACAGAGGCTCGTACGTAAAGAGCCATTTTTATATATATCGCGAGGTTTTTTTGTTTTTCACCAAGTGTTTGATATTTGTATAAAGAGCTGTCGCGCGCCATCTGTTTCTCCATGTTTCGAGATGCATCTTAGATGCATGCATGTTGAATAAAACCAAAAGAAAAGATCCATCCTTGCTTTGTGTCCTTTTTTGCCTTTATTTCGAGATCAGGTTACAGAGCGGAGCAGCAGGAGAGCTTTAGCGCGGGAGAAAGAAATTGCTTGCGCACGAGTATGGAAATGTGTGTGTCGTTCCGTCGGTAGTCGCTCGACGAGAAAGCTTGGATGCTCTCGCGGAGCGGTACACCGCAACACAGGCGCGCACCCACGTATAAACAGTAAAGTCCGCACGTGTGCGACAGAGTCCCTGAATTCTTCTCTTGGAGTAGAAGAAGCTCGCTGCGCCCCCAATGAAGTCGTAAAATTCCCCGTGAATCGGAATCATTCCGAAACTGTCAAAATAACTAATTGTCTTGTCCTTTGGGCATACGTAGAAAAGAACCCCCGAAAGTCCGCCAGCTGCAAAGTTTAACCGTCACCTCACCCACAATTTAGCGGCTGATGCTAATTGGACTGTGACATGACGTCCAAAGTTTATAGCGGGTCGAAGCTTTTACCACCAGATGGCACCCAATATGACAAGGACCACTTCACAATTTGAACCCTAGATGACGCCTAGTCCCAAAATTTGCTGCGTCTTTGCAAAGTTTTTGCGAGCTGGCCCCAAATTTTAACAGGGTCGCTTTAAAACTTTACGCAGGACCAACATCAATCACGGCCCGCGAGGTTCAAAATTCTACAGTCACCTCAAGCCCAATGTAGCGGGACCCAGCTGCTGCTATTTGGGACCGTCACGTGACGCCGATTATCAGCGGGTCGAAGACCCCAAATGCAACAGCTAAGGGGGCACCACCAGGCTGCGAGTCCGCAAACACCATTTGAATCGCGCGCGCGGAGATCACGTGATAGGAAGACGACCAACGTCACACAACCACGGTCACATGATCTGCGGCGGAGCCTTTTTCTAGCGATTAAAATGCATTTACCGCGCAGCGATTCAAATTCAAAACACGTGACCATCATGTGCCCGGAGCGCAGCGCCCTCTGTTGGATGCAGCACGAACCCTGCGTGACATCACGTGAGCGCCCTCTGTCGGATGCAGCTCGAACCCTGTGCGACATCAGCTGAGCGCCATCTGTCGTACGTAGCTCGAACCCTGTGCGACATCACGTGGTTGTTATCATGAATTGCACACACACACGAACAACTAACACAAGTTAAGCGGTCTGTACCCAAGGTCGACAGGTCGAGTCCCAGTCGCCCGCGCAGCCTTTTTAATCGAAAAGAATGCATTTACCGCGCAGCGATTCAAATCACGTCACCATCATGTGACCGGAGCGCAGCGCCCTCCCTCGGATGCAGCACAAACCCTGTGCGTCGCTCACGTGAGCGCCATCTGTCGTACGCAGCTCGAACCCTGTGCGACATCACGTGGTTGTTATCATGAATTGCACACACACACGAACAACTAACACAAGTTAAGCGGTCCGGGAAGCATTGTGCTCGTAGCTCAGGGGATAGAGCGTCGGGCTGCTGTACCCAAGGTGGAGAGGTCGAGTCCCCGTCGCCCGCAGAGCCTTTTTAATCGAATAAAAGAGGCATTTACCGCGCAGCGATTCAAATAATGTCACGTGACGGTCACGTGACACGTGGCGCTGTGCTGCGTCATGTGACCGCAGCGCAGCGCCCTCCCTCGAATGCAGCACAAACCCTGTGCGACATCACGTGAGCGCCATCTGTCGTACCCAGCTCGAACCCATTACAGGTAAGGTGATGGGTGACATCACGTGGTTGTTATCAGGTGATGACCACAACACCTGGCTTGTGGTTTGAGGTTTGCGGTTTGCGGTTGTGGTCGGGTTTGCGGTGGCACGCTTCTGGCACGCGCACGCTGACACGTGACCTCACACCACGTGACGCGAGGGCGGGACCTCGCTGAGCTCTGATTGGTCACTGGCTAATGCCCTGTGGGCGGGGCCATCGATGCCCACGGCCTGTCATTGGTCACTGGGATGGGAGAGAGGAAAGGGCCCCGCCCCACTGCGCTGTGATTGGTCGGATCGGGTTAGGCTCCGCCCTCCTGCGCTGTGATTGGTCGGATCGGGTTAGGCCCCGCCCTCCTGGGCGTTTGTTTACAAGTTGGCCAAACTCGTACATGTTTCCTACTACTCATATAGCTTTGAGGTCTACCACTGTTCTTCGAATCCAAGCTAATCAGAGCTCGGTGTCCGTCTAACGTCCCCGCAAATCGCGCGAAGGAAACAGTCGACTTTATTTCCGCATAACGTTGACGTGAAGCCGCGTTTTAGCGTCCCGTCATGAACGACACTCGGGCAAAAACTGTGTGCGTCCCTGTCTGTTCACAGGCACCAGCATAGCACTTGGAAAGGACGGAACGCGACGCACATCGTAAACGCGTCTTCAAAATATCTGATTTTGTTCGGAAGGGACGCTGCTCCAAACTCGAGGTTTATACTCGCTCCGAAGCCCATGATATTTCGGCCGCCTCGAACCTCGAGAAATGAACGACAGATAAATAAGCGTGAACATGATGAGCCTGCGCTTTTTTAGGCCATCCGTGAGGTCAATGCGTGTGTGGGATTGCATACTCACAGCCGAAATAAAAGGGGAGTCTTGAAACTAAGAAAATATACAGAAGTCCAGATAACTCATACTTGATCTGACGCACAACACGGAAAGCGAACATTGTAACACTCATCTTGTGTTAATTGTTATTATATCATAAACACCTTCAACACGATCTTTGACGTCTTCGTGATATGTATAGAGGAGATGTCAATTTAAATCGTCACGAAACTAATAACTCCGCACATATTTTAAGAAACTCTCTTTTTTATCCAATATTTAATATCGAAAAAATTGACAGACGCCTGGCGAATACTTTTTCACCCGCGGTGGCAAGGAAATAGAGAAGGCGTTAGAAAGCATCAAAACGAGCTAGGAACGAACTACTTCCTCTATAAGCTAAACTACTAAGCTCATAGAAAAGAAAGAAACACAACTAAACCTTCCCATAGCACGGCCCCCGGCAAACATCTGCCTCCTCTCTTCGAACGGGAACGCGGGAAATTTTCCTGCAGTCCTTAGCGCCCCCCCCCCCCTTCCCCCGGAGAACACACCTAGACCGAATCAAGATTAATTCAGCCTCGCGGGAATTCTTAATGGAAGAGGGCCCTCCTTAGGCAGCGTAAATAACACATCGCCACAACAAGCAGTATACCCCTAATACAGCAGCCGCTGCAAGAGGCTTGGCGGCGTATTCTGGTGTGATGCCTTCCGCGGCACTGCACTTTGTGTTTCACTGCTATAAAGGGAAGGAGAGGAACATTACAAGGTGGCATTTCGCGAAATATGCACGCATGCGCGGTGGGGTTGGTTGTCCTTTCGCGTCGCGGACGCCAGTGGGTGAAAGACAAGTTGTACGTGAAACACTTTCTATTAGCGCCGAGATGTTTCGGTGGTGCCGTCTTATGCTTTCTGTTCGTGACGTCACGACCAGAATTTTTCTCGCCGTGACGTCATGAGTTGTAAACTTGACTACCAGTGGCGTACCAACTTGTTTTTGAGTGGATGGGGGGGGGGGGGGGGGTTGGCAAACTAGACCCTCCCCCCCTCCCCCGCCCAGGGCCGGGATCGGTTCCCTTGGTATCCCTTGGGCACCGCCGGCCAGTGTTTGCTCTGCCCAGTGGCGGCTGTTTCAGGGGGGCGCCTTGCCCCCCCCTTTGAGAACGGGGGGGGGGATGCAAGCGCCTCACTTGCCTCCTCGCCCCCGTTTGGTACGCCCATGTTGACTACTTATCACCGGTTGAGAACTACAAGGTCGATGGTATGTCTCGAAATAACGGGAAGCATAACATTTTATGTCTATGCTTCTTCATTTGTTCTTCGACGTTGCCATCGGCCTATAGGCCTGTTTCTCTCGGCCAGGTGACGCTGTAGAGTCCACGAGACGCGATCATTTAGAGCTGAGATGAAGCGGCGTCCTAGAGTCCCATCAAGCACGATCCACGGGCGTAAACTAGCGTCTTTCGGCGCTCCTCAGCGTCTGTCCATGGGCACTAATCGTTTGGAAGGTAGCAACGCGACCTAAAATATTCGATTTTGCTGGACAGGGGCGCTGTTCGAAAACTTGAGAGCTACATGTCTATGAACCGAGCTCATTGGATCCGGAGTGATCGTTTAGTCACTCGCAGCCTAAGCAACACAGATGCCTCACCACGCCAACATAGGGCGTGGTGAGGCATCTAAGTACGCTCACCACGCCCTATGTTGTTTAAGCTGTGAGTCACTAAAGCGTTTATCACCTAAGCAAATCAGAAACAAAATCCGAGTTGTCGAGCTGTGGATGATGCGCGACCTAACATTATTCAATGAAACAGAGGGACTGGTCGGAGCACATTTTTAGTCCAGTATATAAAGGTGAAAGCGTGCAGCAGGCGACTATTTGAATGATCCAGTTCCATTCGGTAGCAGATCGAACTGTAAGGGGCGCTTTATTGAGCTCGTTGTCCCCGGAGCTCGGTGTTACCTAACGCAGATTAACAAAACCTTTAACCTCGCCCAACACGGTTTGGGCATGGCCAGTTCGCTCTGATCTGTGCTTTGATCGCACGAGGAGCGGCCGTTGAATTGGCATCATAGTTTTCAAAAACATAGAAGAACATTCGGTTTGTTGCCCCCAGAGTTGAAGCGTACC
This sequence comes from Ixodes ricinus, assembly GCA_037355805.1. Classification (NCBI taxonomy): domain Eukaryota; kingdom Metazoa; phylum Arthropoda; class Arachnida; order Ixodida; family Ixodidae; genus Ixodes; species Ixodes ricinus. The sequence continues at coordinate 30,288 of JAZHYW010016518.1, forward strand.
TCTAGAGACGGGACTCTTCGATATCCTCCCGAACACAATCCACAACTTATTTTCGCGAAGAAATAGATCTTTAAGACGAGAACGGTGAGTTGTTAAACGTGGCCGGGGTTCGTGACTCGTCCAAAAGATGACCGATTCCGATCATGCCGATGTCATGTCAACGCGCGTACCACCGCGATTACCTATGGGTAGATGAAATTTGATTGGCTTTCGGACATGTATTACGAGCCATTGGATGTTTAGTAATGAGTGTTATGAGCAACGAAAAGTTTGATGAGTTGTAATACATGGTACGGAATACCCAGTAATTTCTATTTTTCTAATATTACCTTAGAATTAGGGCGGAAATGAAACGCCTCTAAACGTAGAGCGCAAGCGACGCAGTGAACAGAACCAAGTGATAGACGTTATTTGTTGGAGGTGAATCGTTGTGAGGAACCGTGCTTCACGGACAAAAATCTAGGCGGCAAAGCACGCTGGTCAACAATACCTTATATAAAATCAAAACTAAAAATAATGTGTCAGAAAATCGCCTTGCCTTCTACATGAAACGCTCTTGGTTTAGCGCTAGTAACCTCCAGACATTTCTTATCGAGCTGTGCCTCCAGGTCTCTCTACTCCTTTCCACTTCACTGACGCTACCCACTCCTACCCACCACATTGACTCAGTGGGGAATTGTAGTAGACCGTTCCCGCAGCCCGCTAAGCACCCGGATAGCGCTCCGTAATCCCCCACAAGACCTTGAACTATGCAGATAAGGCTGGCGGCGGGCATGCGCAGGTGCGGCGTTTTCTTCCGGGATACCGTAGCGGAGGAGAAAAACGGTCTACTACAATTCCCTATTGACTCACTAAACCATTGACTTTCCCCGTCGAGTCGGCCTGTGTCCACATAGTATTGGAAATAACGGGTAGCGGGTAAACTGATTATATGCCCAGGTCAAGTGACGTACATTTTCTCGGTAAATCTAGCGGGGATACTGAATTTGCATATATGTCAGGTAACCTGTACGCATCACGTCAAGCGACATCGTGTCATATGACGTCATTTTTCCCGCTAAATTTATCAGGGAAAGTGAATTTATATATAGGTCACGTGACAAGGAGTCATGTGACATCATTTTTCCCGCTAAATCTAGCGGGAAAACTGAATATGCCTATCGACCACGTGACCATGCCACGTGACGTAAATTGTTCCGCTAAATTTTGCGGGGAAACTGATTTTGTGTATAGGTGATGTGGCATGAAGCCTTGTGATGCTGTTCTCCCCACTAAATTTAGCGGGGATATTCGCAGCGTCGATTTTTGCAGCTTCCCTTCTCCTGAAAATCGAGCCTAGATACGTCTCACATCAAAAACGAGGTTGTTGTTTTTCCACCAATATCGCGTAGTGTACGTTGCGTATCATAGTGGAGGACCGCTTAAAATATCTACGTACCGCGAATCCGTTCGGTTCTGCGTCTTCTTATGCGTGTTATGATGCGTATATTGAAAGTACGAGAACATTTTTATACATATGAATTATACAGTCACTGTGGCTGCGATCTGATGGTTCGTTCATAAAAACTCCCCGTTCATAAAAAAGTTTCATCAGAAGGTTCTTGTTCTCAAACGATTTGTTCAATGCGTCACAAGAAAAGAAAACAGAAAGTGTCAACCGGAGCATTTTGAAGTCCGGAAGCCCAAGAATGATGACGATACGCATTGGTTGTATTTGTTTCGGGAAAAGCGGCCGGGCGATACAAGAGAAGTAAAGCCGGTAGGTCACTGACGCTGAAGGAGGAGAGGGGAAGGCGGGGGGAAAGCAGGAGGAAAAAAGCCAAAAGACAAAGAACGCGTAATTTGTGACTTCTATACAGCCCGGCACATTTTCACTCGTATGTATGGCTTGAAAATAAACAAGTTCGGCAGAAATGTGCCTGCTGGGTGTCCCAGTTTCCCCTTGCAGTTGTTGCAGCCCGCGAAGCCCTCGAAAAATATAGCAACTTGAGGACAAGTACCAACCTCAGTCTGGATGAGCTGTGCTATCTGCTTGATATTTTTCTTGGCAGCACATACTTCACCATCAATGACGGCTTTTAAGGCAGGTCACTAGGGAACCTCACTGTAGAATCTTACTATGAAAACAATCGAAGAGGGGGCTGTTATGTTTCTCTAACAGCTTCAAAATATTCATGCGCTAAGACTCGGATGGCTGTTTTTGCATTCTCAAGAAATTCGACGTCAATGCTCTTTTTGGCACACCTCAACTCCATCAAGCCAGCCATTCAGTTCACCGGGGAGGTGAGACGGATGGCACCTTGCTGTTCCTCAATGTGCCGGTGAACAGAATAGGAAAATATCTGAAGTTTATGGTGTACGGAAAACCAACACCCACCGCAAACTACCTTGACGTTGAAATGAACTACAGTAAAGTGCTTAGATGGACCAGTTGGTACATCATGGGAAATAAGCGCCGAAGGAACATGGACCGAGATTAGAATAACAGCGACACAGGGCGCACTCTCAACTGAATTTATTAGGAAAAAACGAACTTGAGCTGGGAGCTTGATAAAGAAGTTCAAGGGGACGCAGAAACCATCTTGCGAAAAGAGTAACATTCGGGCTTTGGTGATCCGATATATGCACGGTGTCTCACATAATCTTAAGAAGGTGGCCGGGCGTTACGATGTACCGGTCGTGTTTTCAGCACCTAACAAAATGTCGCAATTATGCAAGAGAATCAATGATCCCAACCGATAACAGACCCGGGCAATACCAAGCATAAGAATAGATACACTGATTGCACAACCGGCGACGTTTACGAAATCTCAATGACGTGTGGTTTAAGATGTAGGGCAAACTAGAAGATATGTCAATGATCGGGTTCTGCACAGCACGGCACTTCAACTAGAACCACACCGTCAGGGCATTTGGCTGTACATTGAAGCAGATGCTTTTGCGCGCCGTCATTTCACAGCACTAGAATTTTGGCAAAGCAAAAAACAAAGTTTCACGCGACCTTCATGAGGCATTTGAGATTAGGAATAGGGAGAAAAATGCATGAGCGATACTTCTCTGGCTGTATCTACGGATGAGTTTGAATATTTAAAATGTGGGCTGGGCGGGGAGTAACGTGACGTGTTATGTCATATGTAGTGCTCCCGTTGGTATATAAGTTTGTTTGTTTTTTTCCTAATAAATTCAGTTTAGAGTGCGCCCTGTGATGTTGTTATTGTACTCTTGGTCCGTGTTCCTTTGGCGGTTATTTCCCTTGATACTGACTACAACCACACAACGAGTCATACGTAGGATTCCGTGTTTTCGGAGTTCATTTTCGTCATATTCGGAGGGTGTTTTTGGGGTTTATTTTTTTAACGATAATTCGCAGTTTATAGAATATACCGTTCCAAGCTGGGCTTCTGGCCGGCGCCATTTTAACGAGTGTAGCGCCGCCTACCCTCATCCGGGCATTTGGGAGAATCTGAACCCGCCCGAATGACCGACCGCCATTACTGGACTGTTACCCTGCTCACCGAGTCACACCGATCGCAGCTGCTTGTGCGGCACGGCTGCGATGGCGCGCTCGGCTCATTGTCTTCGTCCATGGAGGAAAGCGTGCACTATCCTGATCGGTATGTCAGGCCTGGGGAAAAGTGCATCCTGCTTTCCTGGCATCTTTTTGTGGGTAATTTTTAGCGCGCTTCTGGGGCAGTCGTCTCTCCCAAACCGAACTCGGCGTTTCGATCGCTAGCGAAATTGGGGGTCGCTAGTGAAATTTAGGATCGCTAGTGAAATTGAGGATTGAACGAAGCCAGGATGGCACGAATTACGGCATGTGAATTTGCGCTGAACTCGAGTTGTCGCAGCATGGGGGCGCCGGGAACATTTGAACAAACTGCGCGGTTAGCGGCTCAGACCTGCGCTGCCACGTCTGCTTTAATTGAGATAATAGAAACCTCAAATTTAAATATGAATCGATATATAAATACTGAGTACAAATAGCAAGTGCGACGGACTTGCTATTTGTACTCTTCCTTCCATTTCCGTCCGTCTCCCTTCCATTTCCAAACTTTCCCAGCAAGAAAAAGAAAGGTTGGCAGCCATGCCAACCTTTCTATTTCTCTTTTTTCAGCTTTGAGTTGACCAGGTAAAGACAGCTTGCTGCCAAAAGATGTCGATGCTGCGTGGACATCGCGGGTGTTGCTGTTGTTTTCCATTTTCTGCAAGTAATTGAAGCGTTAGGCCAATCCCACTAACGTATTCATGGCAAATTGACAATTTAAAAAAAAATGATTCGAATTACACATACCTGACGCTTCAATTTTGGCAGCGCATTTTCGTTCAGCACCAGGCGTCGCCTGCCAATTACCACCTGAAGAAAAATAGAGTTTTTAAATCAGTGGACCAGCGAGTCACGCAACTGTTTTCTTTTTCAGTGTCTAAGCCGCTCTCGCTTACCTTTCGGTCCACACCCACATTCATCCTGTTTGACAGCGTGGGTCTCGCGCACTGAATCGGCGTTTATTTCACGTTTTTTTAAATTATTTGTACAACCAATCACAGCACAGTGCTGCCCGGTCGATTCTTTTCTTGCATGGGCCATGTCACGCGCGAAAAGACGCTATAATATCAAAGCGGCGTCTAACATTGTCGAAACAACATGCCTCCGTATGCTGCGCACGTGCGTTCTAACAGTCCACTCCGTGATGCAGACGAGCTTTCGAGGAAAGGGTAAGCGGAGCGTTGGCGCAGCGCTCTAGTTCGGAGAGTGTTTTCCCTTTCTGCATCAACCTACTTGGAACGGTGTATAGGAGTTTAGTTTGTTTGATTAACTCGCAGAGCCTGCTGGAAATAAAAACAATATCCGGTTTAAACGCATGCAAGATAAAGAGAAATGAAACGCGCTATATCAGTTAATATTTCTTCAGCTGGATTGGTTTTTGTGCCGTTGCCATTGGCAATACTAATACCACTACTGCGGCAAACGTTGCACACATCTTTGGCTTTGATGCAACTCGATACCTTAAAAATAAACTCCTAAAGGTAGTTGGTGGGAAGCACCTATTCATCCCATCCTATTGCATGCTACACCGCGGCCGCGCGAGGTGGAGTGGTAAGGGATGTAATAGAGAAGTTTCAACTGCCGCTCTTTCAATTTTATGCAATCTCTAGGGTCTATAGCTTTAACTGTTTCAAATTCACAACCTGTCCTTCCTCCTAAAACACAAATAGTACGGCCCAAACTGGAAACTAACAGAGAGACGTTTGTCGTGACCTGAAAGTACAATGACATGTCGTCCTGAACTTTGACGACAAAAGCGGTATGACCCCTTCTGTCAATGATCCGAGATTGGAAGTTAACAACGGTGGCGTTTTCCCGGGTCCATTGACCCTGTGCGCTGATCAAACTTAGTTTAAAAGTACCATCTTTATTTAGTTTATTGGGGAAGGGGGGGGTGTGGGAATTGGGAATCTATCTGGTAAATCTGAATTCACCAAAAATTTTACTAGTGAGTGTTTTTAGGAGTTATCTGAAAACACAGAGCCCCAGTCATAAGGCGTCAGTGGTTTTGACACTCCTACGTAAGCAACCACTATCTGCTCGTCAAAGAGTGACAAAAGGAGACCATAATTGCAAACGTTGAGAAAAATGGCTACTCTAGTTCTTCATTGAACGCATAGCCCGAAGCCAAGGTCTCACCATTCAAAAGCAGAAGCCCCTAGAAGGAAGGAAGCCCCGTCGAGTCGCGCGCATCAGCATCTCGTATGTAAGTGGACCAGCGAGGCGCTGGCGCGAGTGCTCGGAAAAGCAAGGAACTCTAGTGGCCTACAAGCCCGTGTCCACACTGGGAGGGTTCATGCCAATATCCAAAGATCGTCTTTCAAAAGAAAGAGTACAGGGCGCTTACATGATTCCGTTGTACAGTCAGCATGGAATGAAACCTGAACGACGGAACGCGTGGCCATCGATACAGGCTGCTCCACCTGGAGGGCCCCGGAGAGCTAATGAAAATGCGCCGGGGAGCGAGATGCGCGTCCTACTAAGATGTGATCGACCCTCGCGTGGGGTGTCTGCGAATTCCGCGTTTCGCCGGTGGCGCGCTGTGAGCGCCGTCCCTCGGGGGTGCTTCTATGCCCGCACCGTCCCCCGGTCGACACCGGGCGGCTGCTTAACCTGGCTATAGCTCTTTGCGATAGGCCCCGCTCAGACAGGGTGATGAACTTATTCCGCCCGAAATCAATACGCCTGGTACATCGTTGCTTACCAAAGAGCGCGTCACCGAGCAATTCCTCGCTTTTTATAAGAATCGACTGATAGCCACGCACGAAAACATGCGCATGCTCATAAACACCGAGGCATCCGCGACGGTCTGTTGCAGCATTTTTTCCATAAAGAGTATGGTAATGCCAATAAACGAATTTTATTTCACGTCTATGGCGTTTCACTATTTCTCAAAAACCGCGCGGTACGTTGTTCACCGGAGCCCCAGCGTGGCTCCGGTGACACGTCATAAAGCACTACGGGTTTTTTGTGCACGAAATGCTTCAACTTTCATTTCGCCCTTGCGATAAACAAAGCGATAATGAATGACAGCGCTGAAGAAATATCGCTGGGCATCCGATACACAAAGCGAGTGACAGCACTCTGCGTATCGGATGTGACGGCGCTTACAGCGTGCCACCGGCTGAGCGCGGAGCTTACAGACGCGCCGCGCTAGGCTCGAGCTTATCTTAGTAGGACCCGCACCCTCGCACCCCGGCGGATTTTCATTAGTTCTCCGGGTCCTCCAGGTGGCGCTGTATCAACGGCCACGCATTCCGGCGTTCGGTTCATTTCGTGCTGACTGTACAGTGTGCCCCGCAACCTACATCGGCCAGACGAAGAAATTTCCCGAGCAAATCCGCAAACACAAGATTGACGGGCGGAATTTCTACTGTGAGCGCAGTGCCATCGCCGAACATTGCGATACCCTAGACCAGTGGTTCTCAGCCAATGATGTTTCGCGGACCCCTCATGGATCGGCGGAGATGAGGGAGGACCCCGTTCGTGGTGAGGGGAAGGGAAAGGCATAGGTTAATTATGATAATAATATAATAAATGGATTTAGCAAAGGGCTAGTGTGAAGTAGACTTCTCTGATTGACATGGATTCACACGAAAAAAGTCCCCCGAAAATTAGAACATTTCTTCTCATATTGAAAAAAAAACATACAAGTTTATGCCGGGCTTGACTGATGAGGCAGGGCTTCACGTACGCCTAAAACGCCTTTGCGGACCCCAATTTGAGAACCACTGCCCTAGACCGCCGCATCGACTTCGCGAACGCGCACGTGATTGACACAAATCCAAATATTCGAAAAAGGCTTTTCTTGGTGTCATGGCAAATCCAGCACACGCCAGGAAACCTAAAGAGGTCTCTAGGTGCCTCGCCCTCTGTGTACGCACATGGCCCCCGTGACATGACAAGAGAGCTGAAGAGATGACCGTCTCCATAACTAAAACATGATTTTAAAATTTGTACTTTTTTCATTTTTAATTTTTAAGATGAAGAGGTTAGGAGCTACTGCTGCTTCGCGCTTTCCTCACATTTCAAGGAGAAACCGAGCTGGCTTTGAAACGTCGGGTTTTCCTTTCAAGATTTGATTGGAGCTACATTTTGCGGAAATTATGCGTGGCTGTTTGCCTCTTCAGATACTATCGCGCTCAGTATTAGCTTAAACAGTCCTTCGTGCTTTCTTGACGTACCAACCAGTTATGGAAAGAGCTGTGATCTGAACTAAGATTGTAATGCGAAGCTAAGTTCTCCCACCTCAGACTTCGACAAATTGAGAAAATATAGACCTCGTGAGAACCGCAGGACACAAAAATATACCGCATAAAATGTTTCAGGTAATATTATTGCCGAATAGGCTGTTTCAGGTCATATGTACTTTGCTTAATATTTCTATCCGCCTGACGGCACATTCGAAAACTTGGACCTCTAGGCCTGACATCCTTTGGGTATCTGTTCACTCAGCGACTCTGCTTGACCTCTGTGCCAGCTGTCTCTAAAGTAACTCCTTAATTAAAAAAATGCGAGAAGAGGAACGCTCTTAAACCAAGAAAACGAGAGAAAAAATATCTGACCCAGATGAGACAGGGGAGCCAAACCAGTGAACAAGTGGGAAAATATGAACTGAACACACCAAAGAAGGAGCAGTAAACCCTTGACTCTTTGCCCAGGGTTTACTTGTTGTCTCCCCTGCACTCGCAAGTGGCGAGCGCAGAGCCAAGAACAAACAGTGGTATGAATGAATCGAGGCAACCTGCGAGAGAGCGAAGAAGAACAAAACAGGGTAGAGGGAGCACAAAGTTGCAAGGCGGCGGTGTGGTGGCGGCTGGTTATCTTTTTGCAGTTTGCGCTCCACCCTTGAGGGAAAGATTGGATTCAGATAGGGAACAGAGAAACTTGACAAATGGCCTTGCATGACTCGGGGCCCTGCATCAGTCTCGCTCTCATTTCTGCTGGTTCGCTTCTTGACCAGGCGTAAAAAATAAAACAAAGGTGGTCTGTGGACCGTTGCGAGCTGGTTTATTGTTTCCCTTGTGTATACTTGTATACTTTTGAGGACTTTCGGACTGTTGTTTACGATCCGCACCGCCGCGTTCCGCGCCGAGATTCGAGATGCTTTAACGGGTATAAATATTAATACGTTTCACCGACATATTTTATTATCCTTAATGGATAGCTCGAACAGACTAAGACAAAATTTGGGCAAACGTGCCAAATCAACCGATACCATCTGACACGGCCAAGCGCAGACTGGAAATTACTTTCATCTACTTAAGATCATTGACAAGGCAAACAGTTTTTTTTTTTGTTTTCTGATACTGACATTTGTTCCCATTGTGAGCAAGTTGGAATAGATACACCGAAACCAAATATTAGGATCCCACGTTTATCGCAATATAAAAAGAAATCATGTTATTGACTTCACAGAATACATAAAGCTACTGTTGGTAGCCATTTCGTGGTTTCCACAGATAATTTTATATTAAGTCACAAGTTAACCCCTTCGCGAACCGAAGGGCCCAGAAATTGTGACTCCATTGGCATGAGAACCCGCGCGAAAGTGTTTCATGTTAATCAAATGAAATAATTAAAAACACAATGAACTCTGCGATATTTAAAAAACAAATATCAAAAAGAAGCCTCATAGATGTCATGCTCTTCCACAGAGCACTTAACGTGATCGCACGCAGACGCACGAACGCGCGCACACCGCTGCATACGTCCAGAAACACAAGCTCGTCTTAGCGTGCTGTTATCAAGTTAGAATTATCAAGTTAGAGCATTGTGTCTATGCAACTTAAAAAGTATCGGTCATTTCTGCGCATGCACGAAGAGGTAGAGACCAACAAATTCACACACATGTGCACATACTTGTTTGCATTGATAGACGCAAGTGCACACGGTGACACAGGCACGCACATAAAAGTTTCAAGTACATATGCAGGCATGCGTACGTTTACAAGTGCATGTGAGTGTACACATACCAGCGTACAGTCTTAATGGAGGGGGGAAGGGTAGGGTAAACCAACCAAAAAATCTATTTTTCAGTTTTAGTGTTAAGATATTATATCCAGTCTGAGGAACAAAACCAAAAAGCGGCAAGAGCGAACGAGCGTTCCAAGCCACTTAAATATGGCGCCAAAATCCGCGCTCCTTGGCCTTTTACCATTGTTCATTTTTTATGTGTGTTTTTTATAGGTCTCTACCAATACGCTCCTTAACTTTTAATTTAGAATTGTCTTTCTCAAAATTACATTTTTGCAATTTTCGGAAATGTGATGAACCTTTACTAAGAAACTACTTTTCCGATTACACTAAAACATTTACAACTTATAAAAAAATGTCTTGCGAACAGTTTGAACATAAACGTTTTAAGAATTCACTACATTATAACTTTAAAAGATTAATATAAAAAAGTTTCCCTCTCCTGGCTTATGACTAGAAAATAGCAATATTTTTTTCTAGTACGCTGCATGTTAAAAGTTATTTTTCTCTAGTTCAGTTCACTTCCAGTAACATGTAGAAGATCATAAAAAATCGCAAGGGTGCAGGCGAGATAGTGAATATTAACCATGTTGAATTAACCTGAGACTTGGGTAGAGAACAAACATCAAAACGTAGAAGGGACAGAAAATAGACAGAACGACGACGTCGTCCTGTCTATTTTCTGTCCCTTTCTACGCTTTGATGTTTCTTCTCTACCCTAGTCTCAGGTTAATACAACATGGTCAATGTAGAAGATATGTGCCAAATTAAACGAGCATCTTATTTTTGTTGTTGAGAAAAGGTACCTTAAGAACTGGAACTGAGCTTAAGACTTGACACTCCTTTACCAAAAATAAAAAAAGCCTTAGTAAAAAAGCAACAGAAAGATAACCGCATAGGTGACTCCATTCAATACATAAAATTTCACATTAAGACATGCTGTTCTTCTTGAGATACAATATCAAAACCAAGATAACCCGTTTACCCCCCCACCCCCATTAAAGAGATGCACAGATGTGTACAGTTGATGTCAAAATGACCTGGCTCGTCGTAACGCCGGCCGGAGTGGCGAAAATCCCGCAAGTGACTCCGCGGTCGCGATAAGCCGCTGAGAGCAAGGCTGGAATGAACTAGCGCGATTTGATGCATGGAGGAGAGTTGATAGATTTTGCAGTGTGGCACCGCCCCGTGAAAGGGTGTAAGAGAAATATGTGTCGTGGGGGTGGTCAGTGGGTTGGATCAGGGAGGTGTTAGTGACCGAATTTAGTAAATTAATGTAATTAATTATTTTATTTAGTATTTTAATTTATTAGTGTAATGTAAGGATATAGGGTGATTCATTGGCATTACTTTAAGGGTGAGATCTTTGGGTCAAAGTGATGAAGAAGAAATATAAAGTCTTAGTTGATAGTCAGCGCTGTGTATGTCTCTGTTTCTCCCTGTCTGTGTTTTGTTCCTATCGTTCTAGCTGACCATTTACCTAAAAAGGTTGATAGAAATGGTAAGACACGCATCGAGGGTAAGCTTGACGCCTCTCAATGCGTGGACAGCTGTCGGTTTTGATGTATCATCAAGCCAGCTATGTGTTTTCTTTGTGTGTGTTGTTTTCCTTGTTTACAATCAGTTATCGCTGGCTAGATGCGCGGCTTATCATTACTACCAATCTTCCTCGTGCCTAAAATCGCAGCGGACCGTTCCAGCCTCGCTCTCGACTGCTTCTCGTGACAGGGCGAAATTCCATGCGGAATTTTCGCAACTCTGAACACGTTTCCGTCGCGCCAGCTCACTTTGACGCCGTCTGTATTACACATAAGCGCAAAAAGATAAACAGATATGCAAAAATCGATAGAGGCAGGGACACGTGAACATATACGTATTCACACATGTTCAAACTCACACATTTACTCATTTTGAAAACCGGACACGACGGACGAAAAAGGGGACAACACACGTTTTGTGTGTTGTCCCCTTTTTTTGTCCGTCGTCTCCGGTTTTTCAAAATGTGTTACATCAACCAGCTCGCCTGCCTACTTACTTAAATCATACATTTACGTTTGCGCACACGTTTACATTCACACCCATATACGCACACAGACCAAAAACACACTCACATCCGCATGCACACGCAGCTATATGTACACACAGATATGAGTACACATAGACGCATATGTTAACACAACGTGAACAGGCGCATACCCACGTGCACTAAGAAAAACCACGTAAAGGAACTAAGGTCATGTTTTAGAAATCTCTGGATCTTTTAATTTTGTAACATGCTTTCTCTGAGATGTTTGTATCATTTTCTACGCTGCCACTATAAGGGGGCCGAATGCTCGTCGAAGCTGCCTGGGGGTAGCTTTTTCCCTCGGTCTCCGCCATCAATCAATGAATGGAAATAAAAAGAGGATTTATTATTATTATTATTAAACATGCACACTAGTAGGTATTCACACATGTGAACACGTCAACAGAAACGTACACAAACACGTGGATTTCCATATGTGCATAAGTACAAAGGTACAGTTATCAGCGCAGAGAAAGGAACACTTGCACGTGTGCATAACAGTGCACACTTACACAGCGAGAACCACAGGTTCACACACATGTCCGAGCACACGTACAAACGCTCGAAGAAAGCATACCCACACATTCTAACGCGCGCGCTAACACACATAAACACAGATGCATATATTCATAAATAAACACACAAGGTGACGGTTTAAGGCACAATGTTATATCAGTCTTAGTCCGAATAAATTTGTTCCGAGGCACAGCGTATCTAACTCGCTGCAAGCGCCATTCCGCCGAGAAATCAGGACCGTTGGGCCCGGGCCAGACAAGCGAGCCGGAGTCCGCTGTACTTCGCGCCAAAATAATCTAACGCACCGGAGAACCAGCGAAAGACCATTAAAGGGACACTGACAGGGTGTTTATGCTCGCCGAGGTTTTTAGTTGTACATGACATATGAGAGCCCAACTACCCAAAACACAATTTGCGACTCGAAATTCGGTTTCTTTCCGCCCGAAAACCGCCGATCAAGAACTGGCCGGTTCGAGTCTCGCTCACTCTCTTTTCCGTGGTCACGGGCCGTTTTCGAAGTTATCGATGCGACTACCAAATTTAATGAAAGTCGTTGGTCACTGAAGGCACACACTCAATATTAAAAATAGAAAAAAATATGAAACCCATTTTTTGTGGCTTCTAAAAAGCTGCAAATACGTTGATTGAAAAAAAAAAGTTCCACAGAGAACCGGAAGCATTCTGTGCGTGCGTCGTTTCGCGTATCGTGGGACTCGCGGGGACGGCGATGGCAGCGGACGACGGGCGCGGGACCTCTACTTCAGAACTGTCGTTCGCGGTACCGGCGAATTCTGTCTGCCTTTAAAAGAGAAATTTGGGACTGATCAAAAGAATTGGTATTCATCCCGTACGACACGCCCGACCACCAAGCCGATTTGCACGAAGACGTCGCCGAGCCGTCGCTCCCTTCTCGTGGCTGAAGACATCGCTCGCGCAAACTTCAAGCACGACGCGTCTACTTCGAGTTGAATATGCACGCGTACGATTTCTTTACTAGGTGCGAATGTCGCCAATACGTGGTGCTTCCCGACTTCGACCCGGGAGTGCTTTTGCTGGAGGAAAATCGGCAGCAAACTTTCCAACTTACAATTTACCGGCTGAAGTATTACTAAGGAAAGAGATCCCCCTGTCACGTGATCCCCCCGTAGCTCAGTGGGTACGACGTCCGCTTCACACGCGGCAGGACCGGGTTCGATCCCCGATGATGGCACTTTTTTTTTCTTTTTCAAACATTTTTCGATGTTTACCTTTCTTTCTTTTTACAATTATCACTGAAGAAACAAACAAAAATTAACAAACAAATGTTGTGGACGAAACGTCGCTGAATTAAATGGGGATGGGATTTCCTTTTTTGACACCTGCGAACTCAATGTAATCACTTTCCACAAAATGCAAAGAGCATATAAATCAGGTAGCGTCCGCTTTCCGAGGTGCTCGTAAATGTTCTACAGGAATTGCAGCCAGCCATTGGTCCCGATCCCGTTGATATTTCGGAAACTCTGTCGCACAATGCCACTTTTTTTTCGGACGCAGGACGTGTGAGCCAGCTCTTCACGCAACATCTTGGGTGTATTCTTTTCGGAGCCCATCATGAAAATTAACCACGGGCACTCGCTACTCATCTCCAACTCCTCAATGTACAAAACAACTCATCTTGGAGTACAGAACAGCGAGCGGAACAAACATAACTGCAAAAGAATCGCAAACAGTGCCCGCTAAAGCCGCATGTCGTCTGCTACGCCGAGGGGAAAAAAAAAGAGAGAAAAAAGCGCACGGTCGGGTGTAGCCACGTGACTTCCGCCACTCCCGCTATCCTCTCCACTTCTCCGTTTCGGTTTCGGTTTCGCGCAGTTGCGTTTTTTGGCTTTATTAAAAAAATACGCTACTCTGTTGCAAAATATTAATTGGGTAGTCCTCCGACACCATAATGAAGCGCCTGGCAAAAAATGAAAAAAATTTTTTGGGGGGTGTCAGTGTCCCTTTAAGAACCCAAGGAACTTGGAGGGCTAAGAAACTCGGAGATAACTCGCAAAAGAGATTGTAGAAAGACGTCGCTCCACAGCGCCCAAACTTGAAAAAATAACACGAGAAAAGAACGCAAATTCAGACTTCATTATATCCCACGTTTATTCTACCTTGCCGTTCATTTCTTCCGAATACATTTTTTTTCTTTCTGCCCTCCTTCTTCTGTGCAATATTTTCACATTCGTGCTCTCTTCGCAGATTGCTGTAAGCTCACGCGAGCTGCAGCACGCAGGAGGCATTAATGGAGTTTGAACAGACGACGGCGTTGTTCCTTTGTTCAGTGTTTGGATTGTATTCCGTCCATCACAATTTCCATTTTCTACTTTTATATTTTTGTCTGTTTTGCTACTTTCTTTAAAAAAAAATAGAAGCCCTGATAATTTCTAGATTTGTATAAGCTTGTACGTCTCGCCTTCGAAATCACATCGTCTAAAGCTTTTCATCTCCTAATGATTCCTGGAACAACTGCAGCGCCTCACCTACTGTGGGGAATTTGACAAAATTGCTCGGTGAGCAAACACAGGTGACAAGGCGTGAAGTTGTGCTAGTTGGTTTATAATGCAAACTTGGAAACAGCGCGAAAAAAACACAAGGGACAAGAACGAGAAGTCGACGAACACAACGCTGACTGAGAAGTGGACGAACACAACGCTGACGTTGTGTTCGTCCACTTCTCATCCTTGTCCCTTGTGTTTTTTTCGCGCTGTTTCCAAGTTTGCAAACACAGGTGGGCTAGGTTTGGTAATGTTTGGCGTGGAGCTACAAAGCATGTTCAGTTAAAAAAGCGTTGGCTTCGAACCTTAACCTTAAAAATGCGGGTGGTTCACCCATGTTGGTGTGAGACTAGTGGCTGCTGATAAACCAGTTTGCTATACAGAGTGACGTCTAACTCCTTTTTAGCTACGTTGGTAGAGCGCTCCGCTAAAAACGGAGAGGTCCCTGGTTGAATACCAGGACCAGGCGGATTTTTCAGCACGGACAAGTCGCCTAGCTGTGTTTGTAGGTTTGTGTTTCTCCTTTCTCCCGCTTGTTCCCCTTCTCCTGGAATTATCATCGTTTATTCTTCCCAGCTCCCCGGTACCTTTGCGTTAATTACAACGCTGTCTTCTCGCGATTCCTTTCGTCGACCTATATTTGTCTGCATCCAATCTTAGATCCACAGACAAAAAATATTGAGATTGGCAAAGTCGGTTCTACGTGTCGTCGATATAAGGAACGAGATACACATCTTAGTCACAGCGTTCAGGTGACGATAGTTCAAAGAGAACCTGAGAGATCCTTCCTTCTTCTTAACGAGCACGACTGGTGAGACCCATTGACTGCTTGAAGGCTGGATAATGTCGTCGTCGAGCATTTCTTGAACTTGTTCCTCAATGACCGCCCTCTCTTTCATGGAGACTCGGTGCGGTGTGTGGTGAACAGGGAGCGCTGCATCGTCGGTAAAAATGCGGTGCTTTTCTACTGTCATTTGTCGCACCCTTGAGGAGATAGAAAAGTACCCAGTGAACTCGCCGAGAGGTTCAAGCAGTCGTCCTTGCTATGGAGCAGGAAGATTCGGATCGACGTCGAATTCCGTGGGCGACGTTCTCTGGGGCTGCGATGATGACGGGTCTTCGAAGAGTGCAGCCATACCGGCTGAGTCCCGGTGCTCCTCGATGTGATCCGCGGCGGTACCTTGTGTAAGGTGTTTCGGCTCTGGTCGGAAGTTGGTTACGAGGATTGCTGTACGCCCGTCTTGAAGCGTTGTTACACTTCTTGCGACCCCAATTACCCTTTTAAGAAGAAACTGGACGCTGCCCTCGGGTAGAACTTCTATACGGTAAGCTTAGCTGTACTTGTCGGGTATCAAAACACTCGACCACGACGGCGGGTTCACATGGTCGGCATGTACTCGAACAGCGGCTGCCTTTACCGTAGAATAATTCGGCGTCGGGACAGGTTGTCGGAGTGTCACCCTGTTCTCTCCCAGGTCGATGACGGCATCGTACTCACAAAAGAAATCTATTACGAGGATCACATTTTTCGCACGGTCCCGAAAAACGACGAATTTCACCGGGCAGGTTTTGCTATGAATCTTTTCGCGAGCAGTGCACCTTCCAGCGGGTGTAATAAGGTGCCCTCCGGCGGTGCGTATATGCGGGATATCTCACGGTTTAGTGACTTTGC
This sequence comes from Ixodes ricinus, assembly GCA_037355805.1. Taxonomy (NCBI): domain Eukaryota; kingdom Metazoa; phylum Arthropoda; class Arachnida; order Ixodida; family Ixodidae; genus Ixodes; species Ixodes ricinus. The sequence continues at coordinate 46,580 of JAZHYW010016518.1, forward strand.
GGAAGCGAAGAGAAAGTCTCTAACTCAAAACGGAGCAGTCCGTTCCGGTGTCCACTTGTGCCGACGCGTCATGGCCGTCGATGACAACGCAGAGGTTGTTCGTCACTTTTGCGGAAGCGTCGTTTCGATGAGTGGCGTCCGAAGAGTGGAAGCTCTACGGCGTTTTTGGAGGCTCTTTACTTCGTAGGCCCACGGAAACTCCACCTCCTGGGGTTGCCGCTATTAGTTTTAACGACGAGACAGAGGGGACAGGCTGTCCCGACGAGAGCGGCGGAAGGGCGAAAGCGCACATTGAGGCGAAGGCGAACGGAATCCTCGTGGTAAACTCGGCACTGGGGACAGAGGTCGTCGGAGATACTCCTTTACGTCCCTTGGTCGCTCTCTAAGGCGCGGTCTCCGGTCGGTCGGCGCTAATTCTCGCAGGCCCATTTGTTAGTACGGACATCTCCCGTAGGCGTGGTCGTCCTCGCCGCAGTGATAAAATAGCGGACGTCGACCGGCCGTGTACCACGCATGCGCCATCCTGGGTTCCGGTTGTTCCGTGCGGGCAAGCTGAGGCTGGCCTTCCTGACATAGGCATGTCTGCGGCGCTGGCAGGTCACGTCGACGCGGCGTTGAATACTACTGGCAGCTGGCGCTGGTCTCCGATGTACTCTACGGTGACAGCGCAGGGAAAACCACTCTCACACCATACACTCAGGAAGACAAGCACACGCGCTGAACTTACAACTCTTGTGTATTCGACTACTTCATTTTTCTCTTCAACGTCCAGGTTGACTTTTCCGAACGTGATAAGTAGAAGAAGTAGCACGACATACAAGGAAAATTCTAAATACACTGCAAAAGAACAGTAAAAGAGAAGAAAAAAATAAAGAAACGAAAAAAGATATAAACTAAAAACTTTTACAAATCGTTTGTCTCCCTCATCGAAGCTCCTTGGTTGACAGCGCTATAGAAGGACCACTTACACACTTGTCCTTCAGCTGTGCTATCCTTTCCGCTTCCATTAATTCTCTCGTCAATGCGTTTCGACTTCTACCGACCACAGAACAATTTTCAAAATGGGCTACACAGCCACAGTCGCGACAATGGACTCCCAAGTGTCCAGCTACGACTCGGTGGGTGTTGTAAAAATGCTCTCTTAAACGATCATTTAAACACCTTCCAGTCTCGCCTACATACTCCCTACCACATGAGAGTGGGACCGAATATACGACTCCTTCAGTACAACTTACAAAGCTCTTTTTGGTGCTTTTTCGAACAACCAACTTCCCGGTGTGCCGATCCGTTTACCTTCCTGCACAGGCTGAGAAGCTTATTTGGTGCTGAAAAAGCCACATTAATGTTAATGCGGTTGCCTATATTTTTAAGACCGTGCGAAACTTTATGTATATAGGGAACAACGGCCGTTCTTTTCTTTTCTGTATTGCGTTTAGGTCGCTCACCCTATCTTATTTTCTTTAATAAATCCTCTGCCACGGCTGTAAGTAATGTACTAGGATATCCTGTTGACTTTAACCTGGCAATTTAAGCATCAAAGCTACCTTAAGTGAATGAATACAAGACTTATTAAGCGTATTGGTGAGACATAATTTAACAATGCCTCGCTTAACAAGCTTGGAGTGTGCTGACTGAAAATTAACTGTCACCGTCAAATATGGTACACCAACTCGCCCAAGCATCTATCCTCTCCGAGGTACGGTGGTGAAGGTGAGGTTGGGCTTCTCGGGAACTGATACGCTGGCAGGAGCCTCCGGTTGGAATGCCCTCTAAACTTTCTTGCGGACAACTTTGGCTAGCGACATGCCAAGCCGGCTAGTCACCATCAGGCATGAACTTCCTTAGCTCTTTCCGGATGACGTCGAGAATGATCTCGCGAATGCCTGGGATGCTGGAGCCGAGGTCGCAGCCAGACGGCCCAAGGGGGCAGCGACTCCGGGTAGTCGCGAGTAGTGACTGACTCGGGCTTGCAGGGCATGCTCGATGTTTGTGGCCTCGATGACTAAACTTCTGACGGTGGTATGCGGTGTTCGCACAAGGCCTCCGAACATATTCCTTTCG
>JAZHYW010016519.1:0-16832 GCA_037355805.1 Ixodes ricinus
CGAGTGGGCCGCTGGGGTCTATGGGAGTGGCCACTCTTTACGTTTTACTATATTACTCTATGCCCGGGGGTTGGTTGGCTTGAAGTTTGGCTTGGCTCGGGCGCAAGTCAAGCCATCTTGATGTGTTTACCGTCTTTGATTATTCTCCAATGATAGCTAAATCGCTAAATGTTGTCAGTGTGCTCACTGTCACGGTCGTCAAGATAGCATTTGTCGCTTGTTTAGCAGTTGAAGTTCAAACAAACTCGTGCCGGTATGTACAGTCTCGGGGTGCCAAACAAAGCCAGCCGTGACCAGTGGTCCGCTCTGAAGCCCGCGTAGAGCATGGAGGATGATCCGGACGCGAGGGAACGTGTCTTCCACAATGCAGTCCGAGAAGTTCTGGTGCGTAGTCCTGCAGATCCACGGAGGCTGTACGAGCGCTCCGGGCGTTTTGTTTTTTCGCGGCATTTGCAGCTTTTCCTCCCTTCTGCGACGCCCGCTTATCTCGACCCCACCATCGAGCACCGACCGGCCCGTGTGCCACCTAAAAAGTACCCGTGAGAATTAATCCTTGACGCCCTACGGAACCGTTTTCTCTCCACGCAATGGGCCTGTTTTGGGGGCGCTGTAGCGTCTGCGAGACGCGACCATTTAATCGACGTGAAACGACTTCCTAACGATGCACGATCCTCGGGCGTAAACTAGCGCAGCGTCTCTTCGCAACAGGGCCTGCGAAGGGGCGTAACGCGGCCAAGAAATGGACGAGTTTGGTCGCCAGGTGCGCTGTTCATAACTTGACAGGTCTATGGCGTTCACAGACAAAAATAATCCACCTCTTTCGGCAGAAGTGGTGCCCCCTGTGGGAGGATTATCTTGGTAGAAAACTCGGGGAAAGAAAAGGCTACAGTGCAATCGCACGCTGCATTCTTTCAGCGCGCAACAGTTTCCCTAAATAGACCCTTTCCTAAATTCAGTGCCATCTGGTGGTTTGTAAAGCAGTTTAGGTTTTGCCATATCAATGGCGGAAATAAAATTGTATCGACACCGTCACTTTCGGCAATTCAACGGCACGCGAAGAATTGTTCAATGTGAGTTCTTTCTCGATCACTTTCAGTTCGATGGTGACCAAGAACCTGCAGTCAGAACAAAGCTCCAACCCACACCGATGCCTCGAGAACATTCTATACACCAAAGGGCTTTAAAGCCGATTGCGTGCCGTCCACAGATTGACTGAATCTATGTTATTAGAAATGAACGCTTACGTAGCTCTTGTGTTCCATTAATACGTCGCGTGTACAAGCCCCCCGAATGTACAGGCCTCGCATCATCCGCTTAGGAGCATCTTCTACGTCTTCCTTTATCAGCAAGGAGGTTGTTTATCAGTCACTAGAAGGCCGCCATTGGTATGGCACACATGCCGCTCCACAGATGATGATAGTGATCAAAGTGGCCAGACTGAATTTCGGAAAGGGTCTATTGGTTAGTCCACACGTCGAGTTTGGTGCTCAAAAACTCTGACGTATCGACTCACGAGAATTTCGCCAGACCTTTTTATCATCTGCACCAGGAATATCGAGCGTTTTGCGGCAAATGATATGAAGTATGCACAGCGTGAAGAAACGGGCTGCTTTATTAATATTGCTCGATAAACGTGGTCAGATTTGGCTCACTCGGTTTACTAGGCCTGCTAAACTGTGGAAAGACCGCGATTGTCAAAGAACAGGCAGATGTTCTTGAAGGAAATCTGAAATCACCGCTAAAAGATCAGTTATCCCCGGTCGTCATGTTTATATGCAGTGCTTGCACTCATCGTGACTGTTGAGAAATCTGTACTGTGCCACCAACCCTTGTGTACTTACTCGTCACTCAAGGCCGATTCACACAACGGACTAATCCGCAGACGGGTTGATCGTGTGACGACATGTCCGCGGTTCGTCCGTCTCCCTAGCGCATCCACACGAGGGAGATGACGAGCAGACGTCAGCGAGGACAGCCCGAGCCTGTTTGCCACCCCACAATCCCGCGAAACTCCAACATCGCACCGTGGCACCGTTGTCCAGGAGAGAAATCAATGTTTGCTACTGTGATAAAGAATCGCATGCTGCTGTAACGTACAGATAGAGACAAAACACTGTGATAGGCTTCGCGCGAGCGCCACTAGCTTTGCTAACCGAAGGCATGACAGTGACGCAGGCATGGTCCTGCTCGAGACGGTTCGGCGTAGAAGTTCTGGGCTCGCGGAGGGACGTTTGATGTCTTCAAGCACTCCGCGCTCATGCACAACACTCAAGCACACCACAGTTACCAGAAAGGTCTTGCTCGGTGAAAGCCTGATCGGACGTGCAAGAATTATCGAGGCGTGCTAGACGAGTTTCGACAGGGAGCTTCTTGACAGGGATTTGGAGGAGTACCGGAACCTGCGTCACGTCAGTCGAACAAAGTTTCTGCAGTTTCTTTCATGCGTGCAACCAAGAATCGCGCCACAGATTGAACAAGCGAATGCACAAATCACAACAATATGCCATTTTTGTTTTCGTCGTCCGAAAAAGAAAGAAAAAAATACAAGAAAACATTGTACCGTTGCTAGACTAAACGCTTTTCAAGTCAATCTCCCGCCAAAGATCCGCGAGTGAAAAAGGTGCTCGACTTTATCAGTTCGGACGTCCGTGGACGAGGCACGGATCACAGGAATCGGTGACGGGATGGTCACGTGGTACACAGTCCACGGACGAAAATCGCGATTCGGTCCGTCGTGTGAATCAACTATCACCGCCACGTTACCTTTTTTTTTTTTTTTTTGTCTTTGGCTTTGATGCAGGATCGGAAAAAATAAGGCTTCTCCAAAAGCTCGCTCCACCTCATAGATCAGACATTACAGTGACTTGGAGCAGCCATTGGCAGTGTCTACGTTTCTCTTTCGGGAGATGGACAGGCCTTGGTGAGGTTTCAGCAAAGTCTCGCTCCAAGATCGAGGAGCGCACACATCCTTTTTCTGATGCATGTGTCACTAACCGTCTGGTTCAAAAGGCTCATCTGTTTCTTGAAACCTTGTTTGGTAACACTAGTTTCTCCAGAAAGATGCAACGTGTGAATAGTGCTTTAGGGGTGAACGATCAGCCACAATGGGCACAGAAGCGATGTTTCGGGAGCCGAATCTAGGTCATCATCGTGGCAGTAGCCAGATAATAAAGGAGGGCAAACATGTGCACTTGGGGTCTAGAGCCCAGTGGAACCTTGTCTCGTTCTTCATAGATGATGTCAAAGGACTGGGTAGAACAGAGTTCCACCACGGACATGCCACGCAGTTGACGAGAGTCTTCTGCTCCGACGATGGGAAGAGGGGCATCTCGGACATATGTTCAGACCATCACACCTCTGTCACCGTTCCATTTCCACAATCCAGGCGACTGGCCAAAGTGGTACAACAAATTCATCCAATATCCAAGGGTCTCGAAGCTCGTCAACGCCCATGAAGGCAAGAGGTAGATGCTCTCGCATATTTCCTCGGAGATGATGTCCTAGAGACCTCATCCCTCTCGGACGCCGACAAACAAAACTTCCAGAAGGTGTCGGACTTGTCTCACAGTCACTTGATTGGAAAAGGAAAGAACATCTATGAGCGAGCTATAAAAGAAATCAAGAGACCTGAGAGTCGGTGGAATTTTTCTAATACATCACTTGGTAAAACAATTTGGATACAGCGTTCTGAAGAACCAACTGGTTCGATAGTTTCCTGGTCGCACTGCCTGAAAGCCTGCAGAGAGACCCCAACCCCATGCTAGAAGCTGTGCATAAGCAACAAGCGGTCGTCCAAGGGCAAAAGCAAATGGAAAAAGAGGACATGGTCATCGACATCCTCGGCGAAAGACAAGAGAAATGGAATGCTCCACGCAATTCAGAGTCAAGAAATAAAAAAAGAAAGCCGTTTACAACTTTCCGTAACGCCGGATTAGAGCGCAGCTCTTGAGGAGGAGGATGGAAGGGTACTGAGGGATAGGATGGAAGGGTGCTAAGGGATAGGTGACTCCCTGAGGTCACGTGACCTCAGGGGGTCATGCGACCTCAGGGGGGGTCACATGACCTCAGGCGGAGTCACGCGACATCAGGGGGTCACGTGACCTCAGGCGGTAACCCTCGTGAGGGTAACCCGAGTAACCCTTGTGAGAGTAACCCTCGTGAGGTTAACTCTCATAACCCTTGTGAGGGTAACCCTTTTGAGGGTAACTAACCCTCGTGAGGGTTACCAGGGTTACGAGAATAGCCCTCGTGATCCTCGTGAGGGTAACCCTCGTGAGAGTAACCCTCGTAACCCTCACGAGGGTTACACGCGGTTCCGCCGACGGCGACGCCGCTCAAGCCGGAAACGGGCGCCTAAGAGCTGCGCTCTAAAAAATGTAGTGTCACCCAAATCTTGAAAGGAAACCCGATGTTTCGAAACCAGCTCAGTTTCTTCTTAAGGGTTGACTGAAAGTATGCGAAGCTACAGGTTTCGAAACATTGGGTTTCCTTTCGAGATTTGGTTGGACCTACATTTTTTAGACTTTAATTCACACCCAACCAGGCAGATTTCTGCCGAATATGTTCACTTTCAAGAGTCAGGAAATGATGCAGAAACTCCAACCCGCAGAAGATATGTCTACTTGGTCCACACAAAATCCGAATGTCCTACAGTCGGTTCCAAGTGCCTAAACTGTGAAAGAAAAGGACACTGGGCAAAGCTATGCAGGGGTAAGTCCATGCAGGAAATGAACGATAAACTAAGAATGGATGCTTGGAACTGTTCAGTCTTCTGGTTTCTTCGAGAGTGCCACTAAAAGTCAATGAAAACGTTGTCAAGTTTAAGATTGACATGCGCGCCGACGTCACTGCCATACCATATGGCATCGAGCTTCAAAGCCTGCAGCCAAACTTTTCGGACCCGGGAAACGGATGTTGCAGATGGTCGGCAAATTTCGAGCAACAATAGACCCCTTACGAAATTCAGTCTGGCCACTTTGATCAGTATCATCATCTGGAAAATGGCATGTGTGCCGTACTAATGGCGGCCTTCTGTTTACTGATGAAGGAAGAAGCTAAAGATGCTCCGTAGCAGATAATTCGAGGCCTATACATTCGTGACGTTAGCATGATGCGAAGCAGGAATTGAACGCAAGATCCGCGTAAGTGCTCATTTCTAGCTTGGACCCAGTCAGTCTGTTAGTAGCATCAAGGTGCTTCAAAACCCCTTGAATTGTAGAACTTTGTGCTTCGTTCTGACTGGTTGCATCTTTGTTGCTATCGACACTGAAAGAGATGGAGAAGGAAATGTACGGTGAAGCGCACACTCGTTTGCTTTTGACTTGCGGAAGTGACGACGCTTGATAAAATACGGCAGACTAGATGTTCATTGTCACCATCAGTACGGCAAAAGCTAAACTGCCATTTTAACCGCCAGATGGTGCTGAATTTCGGGAACAGTTTATTCTACATGGTCGATGAGCAGTACATGATGACTTCTTGGTTGTGAGCAGCCTTGATGAACCGCTTCTTGGACGTGAAGCCATCTCAAAGCTTGGACTTGTCCCATTTGTGCACTCTTTCACGGACGAAATGGCTTCAAAAACCTTAAGAAGAAGTTTGCGCTCACGGAGCGGATGTCTGGTGCTGTCAACTGGTTCAACGTCAAGAAAGGAAATAGCTTCGTCAATTGCCTCAACACGCAGGAAGACATCTTTATTCACTGAACCGCCTTCATGCAGTACTGAACGCCTTCATGCAGAGGATCATGCGCAGCGTCAGTGACGGCGAGACCGTCGAGTCCCACGTTGTCGTTGATGAAAAGTGACTCGCTCGGACGGTGAATCAGTGCAGACAAAAGAAACCTCCGCAGGCACGGTGGAAGGTCCAGTAACGATCCTGTAGGACTCGGAACAGGAACGTCGTGTCCGTGGGGTAGGCCTATACCTAGACAGTGATGGGCTTTGCCTTGCGAGGTGACAGTCAGATGTGGGAAAAATGGGAATGTAAATATGTCTGCTGATGGTGCAAGCCATAATTGCTTTTCGCCAGAGAGCTTGGGAAGGGGAGAGAAGCTATGTGTATTTGCCATATGTTTACAAGGGTCATGTTTTGTCCTCCATCGGAGAAGGGGAGATAAGGGCCAGATAATAAAGAACACACGCGCTTGGGGTTCTAGCACGCTTGGGGACCCAGTAGAACTTTTATAGATATTGCTACAGTTGTCTCAGTGGAGCTAGCAGAATCTAGCGTCCTTACCGAAGGAATATGCATGCTCTTGCCATGCATCTTCATACTGAAAAACCCTCAATCTGGAAAAGTGTGGATTAGAGATCGGCCAGAACAAGGGTCCACGTGGTCTAGTGCTCATACCACCAATGTTCATCGTAGCCTTGGCAAAGCTGCTAAGCTCCAGGGTGTGCTCGTCAAGGCATTGAATCATCCCAAGCCGAGTGTTCAGGCAATCCGGCTTAATATCGTCGCCATCCTCGGGACCATTGTTATAGGCTAACAGTGGGACTGCACCGGTTAAATTTCTCATTACATCGGAGGCACCAGATGCCCACTGGGCCTGGCAAGCTTTGCACCGTCTAAACAAATTAAAATTCCCGTGACCATGTCAACCATGCGATCCCCACGATTAAGTCGCCAAGTTTCTGCTAAAGGAGAGTCTTTGAAATTATACCGTGACAAAGAAGCTTCTTGATGAGTGGCATTGTGTGTGAGCATACCTAGGTCCCGCTAGTGCTAGTGTGTGAAGTGAGAAACCTTGCAATCCAATGTTGTTGTACTTAGTACCCCTCTGCGGTACAATATACGGCGTTATGCACGGCTTGCATGATTGTGACTACTCGATCTGTGAGAGTGCGAGCAGAAAATAAGCAGCACAGAAGCGGCTGGAGTCCTTGTCCGAAAAAGCTTGATGCTTGCAAAGCCTTTGGAGCCTGAACTTTGCCTCGTTTCTTTCAGATCCATTTCCTGTTCTTCCTGGTGCTGTACATCTTTGCATTCTTGCTCATCTCCAAGTTCAAGAAGCGGAAGGAGTACTACTTTGCAGGTTAGTGTTCCTTTTGGCCCTTCTGGCTGCTCTAAAGGAATCGGAAGCATTGCAGAGGTGTCAGCTTTCCTTACACGCTCAGGTCTGCTAGAAGGAGGCGCTCCTAAGGGTTGCTCTCTCGCCCTCAGCTGCTTTGTTTCCCATAGAACCAATGGTTACATGTACACCAGGCATCCATCAATAGCAGCTTTTGGAAGTCCATTTCAGCAGGTTATCCGGATGTTTACACCTGTAGCTGCTTCAGCAGCGCAAATGTCACTGGAAGGTAGCCAATTCTCGCTGACCTATTTATTCTCAGATCCGTTTTAGAGTAAATCCTTAAAAAAATACTTCGATAAAAAAAAAATTTTTTTTTAAAGGCTTAGATGGCACATATTATTTTTAAATATATCCACAAAATATATATATTTTTAAAACCAATTGTTAGGTACACGTTAGGTGGGGGAAAGCCTGCTTTAGGCGCTGCCTGGTGCTTAGCTAGCTAACCACCTTTTCTTGGCTCTCATTGGTTGAGATAATTGACGTGTGCAGTGTTTCTCGTAAAATTGTCTCTCCGTGCCATAATAGTATTTTTATCGACAACATTGGTATGTTTGAGAAACAAATAATCTAATAGTCACTATTGTTTTAAAAAAGATATCTTGAGATTGCCTTATCTGTTTTGTTTTTAAACGATAACAAACATGGCTGCAGGTGTTTGCGGCGTGCTCAATGAGTGTAGCTTGTTGAGCTGTTCTATTTTTATGAGTGCGAATCATTCTGCATCCACCGAGGTGTTTAGACGAATGTCTCAACCGACTTAGGTTGCAGCAAACACCTGTCACGTGTATTTATGCACCTTTGGAAGCGCACTGCGGGTGCTTGCTTTCGGAGCGGGAGTGGCCTGAGCCTAGCGTCCCACGTCAACTATGTTGCTTGATCTGGCTTGATTTGATCACTTGTGTGTGTTGATGCTGATAAAGATGTTGGTTCCTGCCCCACTGCTCTGAATTGTGCAACCGTCGTGATTGCAACCATGGTTAAATGCTGAGAAGGTACTTATTTTTTTAAATATGATTTAAAGGCAAACCCTTGAGACTGGGGTAAATAAAAGGACAACACAACACACAGAGTCTCAAACACAGCTGAATTTTATTCACACATGTGTTTATATAGGGTTTTACTGCCCCCACAAACCAAAAGAAAAGGGAAGGAAAGGGAGAACGCTCGTTACACAAACGCATAAGGCCACAAAGGACTTGGCACAAAGCCGAAAGAAAAACCTACACAGGTAAGAGTTGGCGAGCACTTTGGCTGGAGGCAACCGGGTGTTTGACTCTCATCAAGTTTGTCGTTAGTTTGTCGTTCCTGTCAGTTTGCATCGAAAGGCAACTAGCTTTCAAGTTTTACAGTGCACCTGACCTGCCAAAGCAAATATTTTTAGGTTGCATTTTAATTGTGTGTTATGACCAACAAGGTAGAGGAGCTTAGAGCGTGGTGTCACTGGCAAGATGGCAGCACCCAGTGTTGCGTTTGGGAGGTGACGATCTGAGGCGCGGAACCGAGAGTCGGGGCTGTGGCTTGCTGCTAGCATGGCCCCGAGGAAACAGGCCTGGAGTGGGGCTACTGAAGTAGAACTTTTATGTACAGTGAATATACAAGTAGCATGGTCGACTGGTTAATCGCAATCGGCGACTTCGGGCTCCCTGAGCCCGTGTTATATAGCCCTCCGAGGGCGAGAAGGCCCTCTGAGAGAGAGGAGCCTTCCCCGGTGTTCCGAGTGTTCACGAGGTGTCCGAAGTGCGGGGGCGGCTGATGCAACTTCCGGGTGTTCTTTCAGCGAGGGGCAGATGATGTAATCCCTCGACGTTCTTGCCGTGCTCCAGTGGCTGATGTAAGGAGTCGATGTTCTTGCTGAAACCCAACACCGACAGACCCACACACACACAGGCACGCACACGCATGCCGGTGTTTCTCCTTGCGAGGGCCCGTGATTCCAGATGGTCTCGTGGCCTCCGGAAGACGTTCGTTTTGAGTTTAAAGCCCCAGCAAACGCCGTCGCAACTCCAGGCACTTGTCAGGCAGCGGCTGGCTCCAGCTGGGTCGGACCTTGTCGGGTGCATTGTTCATGAGCGACTTGATTTGAGATGCGGGAGCCTCGATGTGAAGCCGGTCGAAAGCGACTTTAAGAGTTCAGCGTGGTCTCACGCAGGTATAAAATGTATATATGGAGGATTGTTGCTCCTTTTGCTGGTGATCCGCGGGGATATTGCCGAAAGAGACAGAATCGGCCCTGCATTGCTCAGACTTCGAATTGATTCAGATATCGCTAGAATAAATTTGAATAAAACATTTTTGTGCTCTCATTGACGTGTATGATGTATTTGGATACACAGTTCGGCTACGGAAATTATGCAAGTCGTACTTGCCAGTGTGCAGTCGTGGCGCCGCTTCATTCAAATGATTGAAGGCTCACTTTGGTTGTGCGACGCACCGAAGACCTGCCTTGAAGCTGATAGTTCTTGTGCTGTGCTAGATGATGCTGTGTTGCTTCCTAAATATTTCTGGCGTAGACGTGCACTTTCACAAAGCACAGGCGTCGCAGTTGGTATTGAGTCCGCTGGTCTGTCGTTAGTTTCGTCAACATAAACATTTCATCGACATTCATTTTGCAAATTGCACGCTGTATGGACGTTTCATCGCGCGTGTTAACCTACCCGGCCCACCCGTTTACGCTGCTTCGCGGTGACAGTCTGCAGCGGCTCATTACCAGAAAAGTGGTCCCACATCCTTTTCAGTTTAGTTTGTCCACGACAGTTGTCGAAACACCGAAGGAGAGGACTTGTTCGAACACCACTAAAGCAATGCAGCTTCTTTACTGCTCAGGATAAAAAAAAGTAAAGTGGTGTGTGTGTGTTTATATAGCCTGAACTTAGTCTGCCTGAACTTGTCTCTCAGCTGTAGATGAGTAATTTAGCCAGTGCAGTACAAATATGCACCATGCAGTAGTGATACGCGATCGCACGCCAGTACGATGCTCATCCAGATCGGGCAGGGTTGAGGATTGAACCTAGGATCCCTGGGTTAGTGGTCAGGACACACTGTCTTCAGTCAGAAGGGTGGAAAATTATGCTGGTTGGTAGTTATTCATCCTGACTTGAAAACGCACAGAAGACGAGGGCAGAGTAACTTTTTACCTACACGGTGTTTCGCACAATGTTAAGAATGTTGCGAGGCAGTATGATGTACAGGTGGTATTTAAGGCTCCCAACAAATTACTTCAATTGTGTAAGAGGGTCCGAGAGTAGCGGGAGGGGAAGGAGAGAGGTGAATTTTCCTGTGGAGAAAGGCATGTGAACCGTTTCGTGCGATGTCGGGTGGGCGTGGTGTGTTGCATTTCTCTATCCTGTGGGACTGCATTAATGAAAGGCTTAGGGAGCAACGTGTGCCTCTTCGAGCGACTCTGTTGGGCCACCTGGCAGTCCACTGTAATAGGTGTGGCTGCTCTCCAGTGTTCAGTGAAACAAATATTTTGGCCACATATAAAGAACAGAGGGTGAGGGGGATCTTGGAGGCCCTTTAGATAGTTTCTCGAGGAGAGGGATGCATAAGCCACCCTTCCCTTGCACTGACTGAGGCTGAGTTGGCGTTTCTAAAGACGACGACACAAGTCAGCACGTCAATATCGTGATTTTACTCTTCTTAAGATGTATAGTTCTGACAACAAGGGAGCGATCTGGGGGTGGGATGCTTTTTTTGTGTTTTTTGAGGTTTCAATAAACATATTAGTTGCGAGTGAACGCTCGTCCGTCGTATGTCTTTTCCTACTCTATCCTCGTCTTTTGTGCGTTTTGAAATCAGGATGATCTCTTCAGTCAGTTTTGCTGTGTTCCGGATTCTTGGTCCAGTCCCTCCTTCAATATTTAGTATTCTGGAAAGTTCCAGGCTATGGTTGGCTGCCATCATGTGTTCTGGTGGAGGTGTGGGTACCTTAGCCTATGCCTTGCACTCTTACACCTCCGAGGAGCCATGAACCAAGCGCAATCCCAAGCCCGGCAGAAAAACCGCAAGACGAGCGAGTCCCACTAGTGTGAACCCTGCAAATAGGCCACGAAGAACCTGCAATCCGAGCCAGTCGCCGCTACCAGGGCGCCGAATTGGGTCTCCTGCCAGGCACTGATTTGAGCACCACGAATCCTTCTTGACATCGAGGGAAGTTTGCAAAATGGAGCTGAAGCACACATACGTCGGCCAACATGGACGAGAGAGGACCAAGGACCCGATTTGGTGTAGGGTGACAGCGTCACCGCATTCGTGGCGGTTGTTTTGCGCCTGATGGAGCGCGCCGACCTTCATGCTGCACAACAAGCCGAGAATCCTTATGCGGGACGTGAGGGTCTCGGGCAGCCTTGTCTGCAACCCTCCGACAACGGTCAAAGGGCTCATCACCGGGACATTGAATGTGCACTGCATGCCCGGTCACTATCAACAGCTCCCCGGCGTCTCGACACTCGAGTCATCTAGCGGCAACTTAGACGCCAGCCTATTAGGCGTCGTTGACATCATCCATGACGTTGTCCGGGAGGAGATCAGGAAGCCCTTCCTGCCACCAGTCATTCGGCTTTTATTTCGGTTGCCGAGAGTGTTCGGGAACAAGTTCAGCAGGCATTTCAACCGGAGACTTTTGCGAGTGAAGCGGCATCTGACAAACCGAGGGTGACATACGCCGCAATGGCACAACGACTGCCACTGGCTGCCTGTTAGTAGCAGACATCAACTCTAGGGGACACCCCAATACCGCAGTATTCCCGACGTCGGGAAGAACTTGGTACTATTAAGAGACCAGCACTCACAGACACTGGAACCAACAGGACACACCGAGTTGCTTTCACTGTAGTGTTTACTGCACACGCGAGAGGTTCTCGAATTTCACTTCACTATTTTCAATTTGGTGAGACATTCCTTTCTCAGTCTTATTTTGTCCGAATCATAATAAAAGAATACATTCTGTTTGCCGTGGTAGATGTTGCAGAGGGGTAAAGTGCTGGATATTCTATTTTCATAATCCAGCTTTTTATAATTAAGATAAGGACACTGACTTCACATAACAGAAAAAACTTCAATAGACTTTTCGCTTCCCATACGGGGGCACCATCAGTACATACACAGAAATGTGAAAGTTTTAGTCAATGCATCCCTATTTATAGGGAATGTTCATGTATGCTTCCCGGAGGGGGCTACGATTCTTATTGCATCACCTCGGATAAACCATGACTCAAGCAGCTGTGTGGGCCCCACTTTGGATTCTGGATTTGGATTTGCTGCTAACCCCTTGTAACGGGGGATCCCAGCGTTCTGGATCTAGCCAAATTTATCTGTTATTTTCTTGGTTTTTCTTCCACCAGTGGTCCAATATTCTTTTTGTCCATTCTACTACCGGTATGGGCCGTGGGCCCCTGCCCACAGTGTTGTCGGAACCGTCGCTGCCTCTGTCGTTGCCCTCCTTCGAATTCCTGGACGCCCAACGCCACCGCTATGTCTCCGCCGCACGGCACCTCCGGCTGCAGCACCGAGCACTCCAGTATGACGTGCTGCAGCGTTTCTTCAGCCCCTGTGTGCACAGGGTGCATCGTACATCGGTGTCTGTGAAGCACACACGTTCGCAGCATGCCTCCCTGGCGTCAAACAGTAGTCCACTGCCCTTGCCGTTGTCCATGAATTCTACCTTCCTCACTTCCCGTTTTTCCTTGGCATGCAAGGCAAGTGCCGGCTTCTGTCCTGCCTTCTCCGCCCACCGTTGAGTCTCGGTCTCGGTGACTCTCGTGAGGATGTTTTCCAGTTGTTGCCAGGGTTGCCGTGGCCTAAAGTTGAAAGTCTGTCCTGTAGTCCTGTGTCCTCTACTGGGGTAGAGAGCAGCACACCCCCATCCCAGCGCTTCGACACCTCCAACGCCAAAGCGTTTGCTAGCTTCGACTAGGTGTGCCATGGTTTCAAGCTCTGGTAAAATATCCTACTACAAATATCACTTCATCAAACAAACACAATGCATGAAAGAGGCCTTGCTGCCGTTACCCTCACAGCGCATGAAGCGAGCTGACGAGCCGAGGGATCCTAGATCTGTGCGGACTGTCCCAGTCTGTCCTACCCGTGACGTCACATTGATGGTGATAGCTAGAAAGCACCCCCGTAGTTTGCGTTCGCTGCCAATAGAAGAGAAATAATTTAAATGCACATATTGTTTTCTATATGTTAAGTACAAACTCAAACATGTTAGCGCGGAAACCGTGACATTAAAATTTTTGTAGTAGGATGTTTGTGGTTTAAACATATGTCATTTGGAACCTGCATCAAGCCTTGAATCTACAAAACAGGGAAACTCATACTATAAACATATTCACCTAAAGTGTAAAAAATGTTGCTCCAACCAAATCTCGAAAGAAAACCTGACGTTTCGAAACCAGCTTGGTTTCTTCTTCAAGGGTGACTGAAAGCTATGCGGAGAAGCAGCAGCAGCAGCTTCTAACTTCTTTGTTTTTTAAAAAGAAATTAAAAATTGTGAAAATTTAATATCGTCTTTTCAGTTATGGGGACGGTCATCTCTTCAGCTTTCTCGTCAGGTCACGGAGGCCATGTGCGTACACAGAGGGCAAGGCAACTGGGACCTGTTTAAAGTTTCCTGGTGTATCCTGGATTTGCCACGACTCCAAGAAAGGTCTTCGGATATTTGGCTCTGTGTCAACCACGTGCGTGTTTGCAAAGTCAATGCGATGGTCTATGGGTATCGCAATGTTTGGCGATGGCAATGCACTCACCGTCCAACTTGCTGCATGTCGTTCTTGTGTTGGCGGATTCGCTCGGGAAAGTTCTTCGTCTCGCCGATGTAGGTTGCGGGGCACTCTGTGCATGGATTGGTGTAAACCACGCCCTGTGCTCTACCTTTTGGTAGGCGATCTTTGGGTCTTGGCATGAACCCTCCTAGTGTAGATGCGGGCTTGTGGGTCACCAGAATTCCTTATTTCCCAGTACAGTGCTTCGCTGGTCCGTTTTACATGGGGGACGCTGATGCGCTTGACTCGATAGTCTTTCTTCTAGTGGCTTCTGGTTTTGTCTGGTGAGACCTTGCTGTCGGGTGTTCAATGAAGCCAGTGTAGTAATTTTCCTTTAGGTCTGCAATTAGGGTCTCCTTCTTTTATCTGTTTCTGACAAGCAGATAGTCATTGCCCTACGTGGGAGTGTCAAAACCACTTAAGCCTTATTGATTCGTTGGTTGGCTGGAGTCAAAAATTTCCATAACTAAAAGAATGATTTTCAATTTAAAAAATTTTTAAGTTTCTTTTTTAGGGCGCACGTTTTAGGACGCACGTTTTCAGGCTCGAGCGCCGTCGGCATAACCGCGCAGTGCATTATGGGTAAATTTCCCCACTAAATTTAACGGAAAATTTTACCCGCTAAATTTAGCAAAAAAATTTCCCCTCTAAATTTAGCGTGAAAATTTTACTCTAAATGGGAGGCGAGCCGGAGAAGAGGAGGGGCATAGCCTCCTCTGTATCGTTCCCTCCTCCTCCTCAAGAGCTGCGCTCTGACTTCGGCGTTACAGGGGATTGTAAACGTCTTTAATCTTCCGCTGTGGCCCTGAGCGTTACGTCCGGACGGAGCACTGAAACGCGTATGCCCTGCTTCCCTCCCCCCCGCCCTCCCCTCTCCCTTCCGTGAACCTAGGGAAGGCGGAGATTTGGACGTAACTTGGGTTACGTCGGACGTAACGCTAGACAACTTCCGTTAATCTTTTTGAAGACTGGTTAGAAGGTTGCTGCTGCTCGCTTGCTTTTCCTTGAAGAAGAAACCGAGCTGGTTTCGAAACACCAGTTCTTCTGAGATTTGGTTGGAGCTACATTTTCGGACTCTCAGCCCACCGGGTAGATTTCTGCAGGAATATGTTTACTTTTAAAACATATTTACCTCTCTCACACAGCTCCAAAATTCCATTGGTTTATTGAGTCAGAAGAGATATTTTATGAGGTTGTCCCTTTTCCATAAAAGTTTTTATAGTTGATCTAAATTTTTAACGTCATATCCTACCAACTGCTTGCATTTACCTCATGATCACCCTAAAAGTGTTTACATTATTTTTGCTGAAATTAAATTTTCCCCACTTGTTTTGAGCCATGACTGACTGGAATGAGTTAGCCAGTGAAATAGCTTTGGCCAGAAATCACAATAAGTTCATGTCACTTCTGGCTAATTCACAATGACTCACCATTGGTAAAAATGTTTATCTCTCGCTTAGCATTTGTGGTTTGTCTGTTGTGCATTTTTCAAAGTATGTGCATTGTTGCCTGTGATTATTTATTGTGAATTTCGTTTGATAATTACTTTGGAGTGATCCTTTTTTCTCTCTTTTCTGGTTTATGGATAGATTTTCTATAATTATTCGAATGATTCTTACAATACCTTCCCTCTATTTAATGCCCCACTGGGGCCTTTAGAAGTACTTCAATAAATAAATAAGATAGATTTCTGTGGTAGAAACATTCGCTTTGGGGTGACTGTTTAGTAAAACTAGGCATATCATATCATAATCTGTTACAAAGTATACTTCATCATCAACCTTGCATCGAAAAATGATCCTTGGCACTGCTGTTCTGGCTGTTTTAGTTGTGACGAAACATTTGGAGATGCCTCTGCTTGGCTTTCTTTTTCAGATGATGAGCGAGGATGCAGTCGTCTACCGCATTTGCGTAAGTAAAAATCTCAATCGTTGCGCACTTTGCACAATGAATGTGATATACAGACTACTCCCAATCCAGAACACCAACCCTAAAATAGAGACGCTTTGGGCTCGCTCTAGCAAAAGTGCCATCGTGTACTTCCCTTTAAGAAAAAGATAAAACTAATGCACGCACAGACATACAAATTGTTTAACAGTCTCCGCGAATAAGCTTTGGCATTGTTCCCGAGCTGCAGCGATGCTTGACTAATACAGTTACCAATTGATTTTATTGGAATGGACTTCCCTTACCAGTCTTTTACTGCTCAGCTCGCTTCTCTAGGTATTGTTTCTGTTCCTGACTGACTATGCAGTACAATTATTACAATCTTTCATGTGTAGCGGTTTAGAGTTGAGCGTGTTCCAGGTAGCAAACATTTACCTTTCTTTCTTTCTTCATCTTCAGGATGTAGGCACTAAAGTTCAAGCTGCTACGAGAGAAAAATTTACATTCTATGTGCATAGCTGTTTCCGAGATTGGTTGCATTAATCCTTACGTTTTTCTTGTGTTCTGTCAATCTATCATGAACACACCTGGAAGTTTGGCCTACAAATGCAAAACCACATGCCATTGGTATTTCATACACTACACTATTCTTGCAAGGGATCCATTTCTCACAGGTGAGCTTTTCTACATTCCATGCACTCCCGTTTCAGGGAGGAGGTTAGTAGACTTAGTCTACAGCCTGAAATCAGAACTAAAGCAGTTTCCACTCCAAACTGCCTTGTACACACCTGCTTCAGGTAACACGAGAATTCCATGAAAATACGGGATTGCAGCTGTCTGTATTTTCTTTATTTTTTTCTTCTCGGTGTATGAATCTTAAATGCCTTATAATTAGGGTTGTCTGTTTTCGGGTAAAACTCCGATTTGGCCTCCGGATTTCTACACCCCGAACATGTTTCAGAAGAATCGGGTTAAACCCGATTTCTCCCCGAATCTCTAAAACCACAGGCAACCAACCTATTTTTTTTCTCTGCGCGGAGTTTGCGGTGCACACACGCTCATCTACCCTACCTCAGGGCAACAGTGACCTATAGTTCATTTCA